>BQKN01062132.1:131822-144269 GCA_022839385.1 Asparagus kiusianus
TGAACGAGTCAAATTTGGGTAAGAGGTAAATTGTTCTACTCAAAATTGATCGTTCACTTTATATTATAATAGGAATGAATTGGTATAGAAATTTGAAATTATTGGATCTATCCTTCTCGGACGGGTTAGGAATATAGTAGTGCATACATCCAACTTTGTATATTTTGTATGGTTTTATTTCTTAAAAATTTTGGCAACCCGTACTTGTTGTTCTCCGTGTACAATAAGCGTATGTTGTTTTGCATTTTGATATGTTGTCAGTACGCATAATAACATCCGTACAGTGTACAGGGAGAACAGCGGGTAGGTGCTGCCGAAATTTTTAAGAAATAAAAATATACAAAGTATATGAAGTTGGATGTAAGCACTATTATATTCTTAATGGGATGAAGCCTTCCTATGACAGCCGTTAGAGTGTGCTAATAAGTCTCCATACCTTAATAATTTTCAAACATACCTCAATGCTGATACTTAAATGCAACATCATATGTTTTGAATAGTTTAAAATTTATAGGTATACTATCTATTCTCAAATAGAGTTTCTAAACAACATATATTTTGAATAGTTTAAAATTTATAGGTATACTATCTATTCTCAAATAGAGTTTCTAAATATATATTACCTACAGATGAGGAAAATTCCTGACAAGTCATGGATAGATATCCCTAGGAGTGAATGGTTTCGCGATCAATGTTATAGGGATAGATGTGAAGCCTTCATGAAGTATACCAAAATGAACCCAAAAAATTTAAGTAGCGGTGTAATGTACTACCCCTGTTATAGGTGTAAGAATATGAAGCTAAAAAATAAAAATGAAATACGAAGTCACTTAGCAAACCCTGGTTTTTACGAGGAATATAAATATTGGTCCTATCACGGGGAAGGCCGTACTGAAGATGAAGTCCTGGATGTGCATGTCGATACCAGTCATGGTGTCGGGATAGATGATACAGAAGCAAATTTACAAACTAATATCGGACCTGACCATACCGAATATGATATAAACAATGACAATGAAGATTATATCGTAGTTGATGTCCAAGATGCTCATGCTCCTGAGGACTTGGTTCGTATAATGAAACTCCTAGAGGATAGTGAAAAGGATCTGTATGAGGGTTGCACCGAGTAGTCCAGATTTTTATTTATGTTGGAGCTCTTACATATTAAGAGCCTCAGTGGAATGGTAAATACTTATTTCGAAATGCTTCTTGATTTGCTGCAGAAGGTAGTTCCAGGAGGAGAGTGTAGCATTCCTAAAACAACTTATGCGGCAAAGCAAATAGTTTCCGATTTGGGGCTTGATTACAATAAGATTGATGCGTGTCCCAATGATTGTATTCTCTACTACAAGGATAATAAAGACCTTCAGGAGTGTCCAACATGTGGATTTTCTCGATGGAAAACACACCCGCTCTTCAACAAGGCAGCTAACAGAGTCAATGTACATGCAGAGCATGATTCCAGCTAAGGTGCTTCGCCATTTCCCATTAGTTTCTAGATTGCACCGTCTGTATATGAACAAAGACACCGCTAAGAACATGATGTGGTACAAAGAAGGTCGTATAGAAGATGGTAAGCCGAGACATCCAGCTAATGTAGAGGCTTGGAAGCATATTGATAAGACTTTTCCCAATTTCGCTCATGAATGTAGAAATGTCAGACTTAGGTTTTCTAGCGATGAATTCAATCCGTTCGGGGTTATAAGTTCAGGTTGGTCTACATGGCCTGTTGTCTTAATGCCATATAATTTACCCCCACTGCTTTGCATAGAACAACTGTATATGATACTCTCATTCCTGATGCAAGGTATGCTTTTAAATGGTTTTATTGAAGAGGAAGTATATGTTGAGTAACCCCCCGGTTTTATGGATCATTCATTTTCTAATCATGTTTGACGGGCTCAAAAAGCTTTATATGGATTGAAACAAGCTCCTAGAGCTTGGTATGCTCGCCTCTCTAGTTTTCTTCTTGAAAATGGTTTTTCTAAAGGGAAAATCGATAATACTCTTTTTGTGAGAAAAAAGGAAAAATAATTTCATTTTAGTTCAAATATATGTTGATGATATCATTTTTGGTGCTACTAATGAATCTCTATACAAGGATTTTTCTAAAGTTATGCAAGATCATTTTGAGATGAGCATGATGAGAGAGCTCACATTCTTTCTCGGGCTCCAAGTCAAGCAAACTAAGAATGAGATATTCATTTCTCAAAGTAAGTATGCTAGAGAATTGGTGAAGAAATTTAATTTGGAGAATTCTAAGCATGCACCAACTCCCATGAGTACAAGTGTCAAGCTTGATGCGGATGATAGTGGTGAGGATGTCGACCAAAAACTATACCGAGGTATGATAGGTAGTCTTATTTATCTCATCGCTAGTAGACCCGATATCATGTTTAGTGTGTGTGCATGTGCACGTTTTCAAGCTTCTCCTAAAACATCTCATTTAATTGCGGTTAAAAGAATTATTAAATATGTCAATGGAACAATTGATCTTGGTTTATTATACCCAAAAAGCATCTCTTTTGATCTTTATGGTTTTTGTGATGCCGACTTTGCCCGATGTAAGGTAGATCGCAAGAGTACGGGTGGTACATGCCAATTCTTGGGAAATTCTATTGTCTCTTGGGCTTCTAAGAAACAAAATTATGTTGCATTGTCCACTACAGAAGCGGAATACATTGCCGTCAGCTTTTGTTGTGCCCAAGTTTTATGGATGAAACAAAGTTTAGATGACTATGATTTGAATTTTTAAAATATGAAGATCTTTTGTGATAACACTAGTTCTATAAATATTTCAAAAAATTCTGTTTTGCACCTAGAACCAAACATATTGATGTGCGCCATCATTTCTTACGCGATCATGTAGAGAGGCAAGATGTATCCCTTGTTTATATTGACACTAAATCTCAATTAGCGGACATCTTTACCAAGCCTCTTAGTGAAGATGATTTTTGTTGCATAAGAAATGGTTTGGGTTTATGCACTATGTAAAAGTTTTCTTTGTTTGCCTGGTTAGTTGCACATCATATGCATTTTTTTGTTTACCATTTCATTTACCGCATTTTGATGGTGACAAAGGGGGAGAGAAATCTCCTCATTTGTTGCATATAATTAGGGGAAGCTCATAGATAGGGGGAGCTACTATCTATAAGCTATATTTATTTTTTTTCTTCGCTCCAATATAATGGTTGGTTGTCATCATAAAAAAGGGGGAGATTGTTAGCCCTTATGTTTTGATGATGATTTACAACCACCATTATTGATACTAATTGCTTGTTGAGTAATATTGTAGTTTTTATATATATATATATATATATATATATATATATCAAGCTTGTTAGTACCACGTATGGAGGATTGGATGGAATATGAGCTATAACAATGATACCCAAAGGAGGAGGAGGCATAGTGATGAAGCAAATATTAATCAAAAACAACATATACAAGTGAAAGCTTCATCAACTCAAAGCTATATCAAGACTCAAAGAAATGTAATTCTATGTGAGGATATTAGCTAGTTTTTATTTTCTCTCTAGTGCTAGAATGTAGGCAAGTAGTTGTAGATTTTATTTGAAGCTATTGGGATATCACACACACGTTTTCATACTTATATTTTTGAGCGTTTTGAAAAATATCTTTTTTCACAAGTATGAGGACCTATTCATAAAATTCTTTTTCTAAACAGTTTGTTTTTAATCTTAAAAATATTTTACAAAGTTACACAATTTTTAGAAGTCATTTCAGTATTTTACAGATTTTTAAAGAGTCAAAAATAGATTTTAAAACAAATATCCTTTGTGTCAGTTTGCGAAGTCGACCGCCACGGTCGACCGTGCCTATGTTTTTCTCTTAGTGGGCAGCAGAAACTTCCACGGTCGACCGTGATGGTCGATCGTCAATCTGAAAATTCTCACGGTCGACCACCACGGTCGACCGTAAAAGTCTCTGGAATTTTTCTCAGATTCTAAAGTGGCTCGCGGTCGACCGTGAGAATTTCACGGTTGACCGCCGTTCACCCTAACAGATTTTTTGGTATAGATTTACCTCGATCATCGTGTGAAGGACTAAGATGATCTGTGATCTTTATTTTAAAGTGGGACAAATTCACGCTGTCGCGGGGCTCCACCGGAAGTTCGAAATTCGATGGAATCAGAGAAACAAGTGCAGAACGCCTTCTGTCTTGGTCCTAACGCGGGTCAGATTGAGCGACCCATGGCTTGGAGGGTCAGATTGAAGTGATCCACGGCGGGGAGGGTCAGATTGAAGTGACCCGCAACGGTGAGGGTCAGATTGAAGTGACCCGTGGCTGGGAGGGTCAGATTGAAGTGCCCCGCATTTTGTGATCTTTTCAGCCGCCATCTTGGACTTTGGCCTCCATACCTTGTTCAGTCTTGGTAGCTTCTCTTCCACCTCCTCCTTCTGCAATTTCTTAACTTCTTGCACAAGAATCATTGCATGTACAAGCAACGCACGGTGTTTCTGAATCCGCTCTTGAAGAGTCAATCGGGTCTTTTTGACACGGACCCACTCATTCTTCACTGGTTTGAAGGAGGAGGGGTTGTCCACTCGCTGTAGTGATGGATGGCGCCTCCTGGACTTTAGATCCGCTTCATAGTAGATTCCATCAACTGGCTCCAAGGCTTTGTCCAGCTGATGTGGGAGGTGTTGTCGTTGTCTCTGACGTGCTCTCTTTGATAGAATGGTCACGTTATCAACAGTTAACTCCTTTCTCAAGGGGTTCAGATCTATGGCTTTAGCCTCGTCAGATGCCGGTGGGGCATTGTAAGCCACAAATGAAGCAGTGGCGAGGAGATCTTCATCTTGGACTTTTGAAGCCGAAGTCTAGCGAGCTTTCTTGGAGTAGGCCTTCCTACACCTGCGAGGAGAGGCAGATCTGGAGGATGAGGACAAGTACTTCTTGTACTTCTATTGGTCGACTCATATTCAACCTCTTCTTCAACCGGGATGAGGATCAGAGGTTGCGACACGTCAGTCTTCGCAGAAAGTTTGTCGGCTCCTACTGTGGTCACCAGCGTGTTTGGGTGGAAAGTTGATCTCATTGAAGAATCCATTACAACTTTAAACATTACAATAAATTCAAGAAATTAGCCTTTTTATAAGACTTTCACTCAACGATTACAACTATCTTTCAAACTACACACAATAGTAGTTTTAACTCATATTGCTTGTGCGGGAACGTTGCCGGTGCTGGGGTTTATCCGTGGACCGTCGCGGATCAGATCCGATTGACAGAAGATTTGATAGAGCTCCTACTTCATGAAGGAAGTATTCACTTGAAGCACCGAAATTGACCAAGTGAAATCAGTAGCTCTTCTCGAGATTAAGACCAAGCTTAATCTCAAGGAACAGACGGGGAAACGGGTTCAGGTCCTTCGAAAGCCTTCCTCTTTTTGTTGAAGTTCGCCAGGGTCTAACTCGCCTTCGCTGAAAATTCTTGCTCCTTTAACTCCTCAATCCAGCAGCACTTCGTCCTCTTGATAAAATTCCAGATCTGTAAAATGGAGGCCCTAAGCTCATATTTATAGGACTTCAGATGCGGGTATTCCGATGAGAATGAACGATTTGGCCTTATCTTCAGTTAATAACTGTCTAACCACGTTTATGGATGATATTAAGTCAGTTGGGAACCCCTAGAATAGATAAATCCTGTGAAAACCGCTTAAAACTATCGAAAACGCGTTTGGGGGTTGGGGCTGCGCGACTGTCGCTGGTGACCCGCGCGGCCGTGGTTCACCATAGGGTGAATCGCGCGGCCACGGTTCAACCTTGGGTGAACCGCGTGACCGTAGTTCACCTCCTGGTGAACCGCATGTCTGCGGTTCACCCTTTGGTGAACCGCGCGGCAGCAGTTCACTTCCTGATGAACCTCGCGCGCGCGTGAGTTGATGCTCTTTCCTTCTCTTTTTGTTTTTCGGTGTTTCCCGACTTTCTCGGACCTATATTCTCCACCGTTTCATGTATTTAGTTAACTCGTTGGCTTGTACGCTTCGCTGAGACTGGTTGATGAACGCGAGCTGACTGACGTGCGCATGTTGATCGACGCGCGCGAGCTGATTGACGCGTGCGTGTTGATCGACGCGCGCGAGCTGATTAACATTCGTGTGTTGACCGACGCGCGCGAGCTGACTAACATGCACGTGTTGACCAACGCGCACGACCTGATTAACGTGCGCGTGTTGACCGACACGCCCGAGCTGATTGACGTGCATGTGTTGACCGACGAGTGTGAGCTGATTGACGCGCGCGTGTTGACCGACGCGTGTGAGCTGATTGACGTGCGCGTGTTGATCAACGCACGCGGGATGATTGACATGCGCATGTTGACCGACGCGCACGAGTTGATTGACGCACGCGTGTTGACCGATGCACGTGGGCTGATTAACGCGTGCGTGCTGCACGTTGACTAACGCGTGTGGGCTGATTGACGCGTGCGAGCTAACTAACATGCGCATGTTGACCGACGCGCACGAGCTGATTGACGTGGGCGTGTTGACCGACATGCGCGAGCTGATTGATGTGTGAGTGTTGACCGACGCGTGCGAGCTGATTGACGTGCGCGTGTTGACCGACGCGTGCGGGCTGATTGAAGCGTGTGTGTTGACCAACGCACGCAAGCTGATTGATGCGCACGTGTTGACCGATGCTCACGAGCTGATTGACGTGCGTGTGTTGACCGATGCGCACGAGCTAATTAGGTAAACCATCTTGACTCGTCCACTCTTTGCTTCGAGTTTCGTGCAGGCTCTCATAGGCAATTTTAAATGCCTATAGAGTCGTCGGCGAGTGGAGGAGGAGCACGACTACAACGTGGAGTCAGCAGCAACTCGGGGTGGCTGTTGTAGTACAATGATAGCGACACGATGACGAGTCTGACAAGGGGCGGGGTCATCGGGTGGAGGCGGAGCGGGTTAAGGGGGTTGCGAGGCGGCTGTTGGGTTGAGCGACGACGAGGAGGTGCGGTCGGGTGTCAGATCTGGAGGTTGTCGGCTGGCCGGCAAAGGGTGGTGGGGAAAGCTTGGCTTGGTTCTAGCAGTGGTCGGTAGGTGGTGAGGGTCTGACGGCGACGAGGAGTTTAGCAGCGAAGGGAGTTGAGGAGGCGGTCAACGAGGAGAGGGAGTGGTTGGAGAGGTGGCTTGGACCGGCGGCCCAGGAGGGAAGCTTGGTCGCGGGGGAGATGCTGGTTGTCGAGAGGGTGGAGGAGGCGCTGGAGAGGGGGAAACAACATTGGAGGCTCGGCTGGCGGTTGCGGGCATGGTGGTCGGATCGGGGGTGAGCGGCTTGGAGCTCGCGGCTGAGGGAATAGGTCGGAGGGCTTCGGTTGGGCGCAGGTCGGAGTCGGGTGGCGCAGGTTCGCGGGCTGTCGTCGGAGAAGATGGCGCGGCGAATTTGGGTCAGGTGGTCGACAGTTGGGTTCGGTGCGGAGGACGGGGAAGAAGTCAGGTAGGGGACAGGCTGAGAGAGAGAGAGAGAAAGAGAGAGAGAGGAGAGAGAAAGGGGTGAGGCGGTTGAGTTTTGAAAAAGTTTGGGTAGGGTTTTTGGTTACGGGTATATATATATATATATAATATTAGTTAGGGTTAGGGTTAGGGATAAAACAATTAAAATAAAATAATTACGGGTATTTAAAAATTAAAATAATTACAAAATAATTATCTATAAACAAAAACCGTACATGTTGTGCTAATACAACTGTTGATACGAAATAGTCAAAATATACGCATATTGTACAATTAAACAAGAATAATTAATAAATAAAATATATTTACTTACATTTAAAACCAAATAGTTATCGGGTAATTATATACACAGTAAAACGTACTAGTTATACTAATACGACAGATAATACGCAATAATTAAAATAATACAATAATTTACACAAATAATACATATTAATAATTCAACATAATACACGAAATAATACGTAATAGTAATGATAATACAACGTATTATTTAAAATAATATGTAATAGTACCGATAACACAACAAATTAATTCTAGAAATTTTTACCGCAGAAAATAAATTTATAAATATCAAAATCATTTAAATAAATATATAATCAGAGTAGATTACTTACTGCCTAATTTGTCTGACCATTCACCAGGGCTGATATCTTTTTTGATGATAATGTCTAGGCAAAAAAGCCTTTCAAATTTTTTAATATATGGATAAAACATGATAATTTTTTGCCTACAGTTTCAAGTATCTGGCAAAAGGAAGTGAAAGGTTTTAAAATGTTCTCAGTTTATTCAAAGTTGAAGCTTTTGAGAGGTGCTCTTAAGGAGTTAAACAGAAAACACTTTAATAACATCATAAGTAGGTTCAAAGAGAAAAATTGGCTTTGGAGGAGGTTCAAAGGGATCTACAGCTCAACCTTCTCAATCCTGTTTACATTAACAGAGAAAAAGAATGCATAGCTCAATATAATAAATTGTTGAACTATGAAATATCCTTTTATCAACAAAAATCCAGAATTACTTGGAGCATCAAAGGGGATAGATGTACAAACTTCTTCCATATTATTGTAAAGAGCAACAAGCACTTAAACAAAGTTCTGACTCTTCATAATGATTCTAGACAAAGGTTAACAGATGGGGATGAAGTAGCTAAATAATTTGTTTCCTTTTACAAGAATCTTATGGGAAATGCTATTGACAAGAAATCCTGATCACAATGTGATTAAATTTGGTCCCTGTCTAAGTGATACTCAAGTCACTTTCTTGCAAAGACTTGTTTCCAAGGATGAAACAAAAGAAGCAATCTTCTCTATGTCTGATAATAAGGCACCAGGGCCTGATGGATATGGTGCTTCTTTTTTCAAATCAGCTTGGTCTATTGTTGGGGATGAAGTCACTCAAGCTTTGGAGGAATTCTTCAAATCAAGAAAGCTATTGGGCATGGTAAACTCAACCTCCATAACTCTTATACCAAAGGTATCTTGCCCAAAAACCCCTTCAGATTTTAGGCTGATATCATGCTGTAACAGCCTATATAAGTTCATTTCCAAAATTCTAGCAAATAGAGTTAAATCAGTGATGGGTCACTTGGTGAATGAAGCTCAATGTGCCTTTGTTAAAGGCAGGCAAATAATAAGTAACACTTTATTAGCCCATGAGCTAGTTAAAAGCTACAGCAGAAAGAAAATTTCTCCAAGAATCATGCTAAATATTAACATTAAGAAGGCATTTGATACCATCAGTTGGAATTTTTTAAAAGATATGCTTAAAGGCCTTGGTTTTCCTAATATGATGATAGACTGGATTATGATTTGTATCTCAACTCCAAAATATTCAATCTCCCTTAATGGATCACAGCATGGATATTTTAAGGGGGAAAGGGGTTTGAGACAAGGTGATCCACTCTCCTCATACCTCTTTATTTTGGAAATGGAATATCTCTCAAGGACTTTAGGCCTTCTGAAGAATGATAAGCTGTTCAAATATCATCCCAAGTGTGGTAAATTGAAAATTACATACTTAATATTCGTAGATGATTTATTGTTATTTGGAAAAGGTGACTTATATACAATGAAGAAACTATATCAGTGTGTTACAGAGTTTGGTGAAATTTTTGGACTTCAAATAAATAAGCAGAATCCACAGTTTTCTTTCGGGGGGTTGAGGACTCTGTAAAACAAGCTATGAAAGCTCATCAATGTCTTTCTGAGGGCACCTTTCCTATCAGATATCTTGGAGTCCCACTTATATGCAAAAGATTATCTTATGAGGATTGTAATTCATTCATCAGTAAGTGTCAAATCAAATTCAGGCATGGCAAAAGCACTGGAAGCTCTCATATGCTGGATGGTTACAAGTAATTAAAAGTGTCATTTTAGGAGTTCAAATTTTAGACTTCAAATTATATTTTGCCAGTGAGAGTTACACAGAAGATTGATAAACTCTGTAAAAAAAATTTGTAGGGGAAGACAAGCCAATCTCATAAAAGTCCCTTAGTCTCTTGGGATAAAGTTTGTCTAAGTAAGAAGCAAGGTGCTCTTGGGGTGTTCTCTGCCACAATCTGGAATCTGCCTTCTGCTCTAAAAAACCTTTGGCATATTCATGTTAATAGAGAATGGATGTGGATCAAATGGATTCATGGTACATACTTGAAGCAAAGGGATGTTTAGCATGTCAATGCACGGAGTGGGGACTCTTGGATGTGAAAACAATTAATGAAAGTAAGAGATAAAGTTGCAATTTCCTGTGGAGGTGTTGAAAACTTGATTTCCCTGATCAGATCTTGTGGTAAGGGATCAAAAGTGAAGTTATCATCCCTGTATCATGCTCTTAATCCAGTTATCAATAATGTCCAGTGGCACAAAGTGATATGGGATGGATTGTGCTATCCAAAGCACTCGTTTATCAGCTGGTTAGCTGTGAATAACAAGCTGCTAACTCAGGACAGATTGTTATAAAGAGGTATCACAAATACTAATAAATGTGTATTATGCACAGATGCATATCTGGAGAGCATGAATCATCTGTTTTTTGAGTGTTCCTATTCAAGGGATATTTGGAATTGTGTCATGGACGCTCTAATTCTCGTGGAAGACTTGTAACTGGGAATTGCTATTGAACTGGTATTGTTCAAGACTTAGGGGGAGTGGTTTTAAACAAGGAGTTAAAAGGATGGGTCTATCATCAACTATATACTCAATATGGAGTGAAAGGGATATGAGGATTTTCTAGCATAAACACAAAACTGTGGAGGTTCTAGTTAAGAATATCAAGGTTGATATTATGTCAGCTCTTCTTAACTCTCCTATACTAGCTGAGAATGTAGCTTAATTTCTTTCTTTGTAAAGAATGTATAGGTAGGTATACATGTATAGGTAGTTAGAAACTGGATATTTGTTTTTAGTTGCTTTCTCAAATTGAAAATCTTGATGTACTCAAATTTTCATATTGATATGAATAAAGACTTTGTCATTGAACAAAATATAATATATCATATGTAGTATCAATTTAACTTATTTTCTTTTACAATTCTAAATGAAGGTATTATTATTATGTGAATTGTTATTTTTTTCCTTGGGGACTCATATAAGATATCTCAGTTAAGTGTACTGATCCCATTTGAGAATACAAATTTATTTCATTAAAAATTTTAGTCTTTTTAAATAAAATTTAGTGCAAATCTAATAAACCAGATTTATCATTTTAAATTAAAGTGAATCTGACTCATTTTCAGTAAGAAATAAATCAAAATATAAGTAATTTTGATATTTAACGACATTCATTGCAAGTGCATAAAAACTAGTAATAAGAAATATACATTCCCTAATATCTAATCCCCAGTAAAGCAATAATTAATTGGGAAAAACTGATTTATTCTCTAACATCTGATGAACCCACCCTTGCATTTATAATAGCAACTTGTAACTTCCACACTTTCTTTCTTTGGGTACCAAGTACTTTCCCAAGTTTGAAACAGTAAAGAGATAAGGACAATAGAAGGAAAATGATTTAAGGACCCAAAAACACGGGACCCTAAATGGGACAGGTGAGGTGTCGGCTCCCTGTCCCATGATGCACTATTATGAATAGTGCATCATGGGACAGGGAGCCGACACCTCACCTGTCCCATTTAGGGTCCCGTCTTTTTGGGTCTCTGTAGCACTACTCACAATAGAACTCTAAATGGAAAGGCAATTAATGAGATATCATTCTGAGCTTCTCTTATACAGAGAAGCAAAGACCGATGCAATTAATACTTTAAGGAAGTTTTGCGTCAATTATAGAGATCATGAAGCATCCCTAGCCATGTTTACCAAATTATAAAATTAAAAAAAAGTGTATATGGTGACATTATTTTGGTTTTACCTAGGTGAAATTTCACAAATTAAAGCTGTCTTGGGCATTGTTTTTGTTAGTTGACTTACTTTCAAGCGGGGGTTCACTAGTGGAAAATCATGTATCACTGACGGGCATTCCCGTCAGCGATGCCCAAATTCCTGTCAGCGATAGATATCGCTGACGGCGTCCCGTCAAGGATACGCCGTCAGCGATAGTCCCGTCAGGGAAGAACTATCGCTGACGGGGAGCCGTCAGCGATAAGTATCGCTGACGGCAGGGGTGGTGACGGCAAAGCCCGTCAGCGATAAGTATCAGCAGCTAAAAAAAAATCTGGTGCTATAATACTCAGTTCCCTGTACATATATATATATTCCCTGTACATACAAATCTCCAAACGATATTTCACACGCATTCCAAAACATCTCGCAATGAATACAATCCAAATTTTCCCAATTAAACCTCTCATCCAATCAATTTTCATAAACAATCGAAATATATACATTCACTTTTCACGATAAGTTCCAAATCCACAATAATAATTTTCACAACAAACAATACACACATATCATAAGTTCTAAATCCACAATATACAAACACGAGTATCATAATCTCAACTATAAAGATGTCCACA
>BQKN01062132.1:144279-185852 GCA_022839385.1 Asparagus kiusianus
TATCATAATCTCAACTATAAAGATGTCCACAATATACAAACACGAGTTTAGGATATAACTCACTAAGATAGGTCATCTGCCCTATCCATGTCATCGTCCGCGTTGCCACTGGCGGATCCACCCCTACGACTCGTGCTCCCCATAATATCATCTCCAATCTAACAACAAAATAATTTAAATTTAGAATCATATAATATTATGTGTAATCATGTTTTACATATATAATAAGTATACCTGTCTGCTACTCTCTCCACTACCAGTAAATGCCTTTTGAGTGGCCAAGAAGTTCATAATTTGGCTTTGCACCCGAGTAGGAACCCACCTTCTACAATATTTCATTATTTGCCTAGAAACCATCGCAAAAGTAGCAGTAGGCTGGATCACTCGCATAAGCTCCTCTTGAATATCCTCCCACATCTCCTCGGGAATCTGACCATCTAACATACTCATCACAGAGGAAACAAGCTGCATCGCCTGCTGAGTGCAATCCTCCTGCGGCATGTAAGAGGGCCCCGATGGCATAGTCGAGGGTGTGGAAATCGGCGGAGGCTGAAATTGTGTAGACACCCTCTGAGCTCCAACTCCCATCCACCTGGTCCTCCCTTTTTTAGGAAGTCCACAAACTAGATGGCTCACATTATAATTCTGCTCTCTAGTCAGGGGCTCTTGGCTCTGTGTAACAACCTCAGAATACGTGTTTTCCAGAGCTTCCTAGAAGTCCAAAAAATAAATTTAAGAATACACTGCCACATGAATACATGATTTTAGAATGCACATACACTTACATACTTATACACATGTATATGTGTGTATATGTGTGTGTGTGATGTGTGCGTATGTATGCATACGTGTGTCAGTGTGTTTAATTCTTATAATAAACAGAAATTTCATATAGATGCATACATACACATCTACATGCATTCAAGAGTTGAAGCTATTATCTCTAATAAATAATTATATAGAACATATAATGATTACATGACTGCTACTTTTTTGGCCTATCTACATGCATTCAAGAGTTCAAGAGTTTTAAGACTTTGCATACACATCTACATGCATTCAAGAGTTCAAGAGTTTTAAGACTTTGCAAAAGGGACATGACTTTGCTCTTCAACTTGAGAAGGGGCTTGACATTATCTAAACTTAGATTTATACAAATCAATATCTTATAACAGTTTCTACTACATCCTCTAGTGCATAAATGAAAATAAACAGCTTCTTATATCCTAACAAGCAAGCCCCTCATACGAATGGGTCATAGTAACTCGGCTAATAAGATGACCAAAAGAAGAGTGCAAACAATAAATTCCCAACATGATAACAGGCTAATAAGAGCTAAGATAAATAGTTAACCTGCATTTTCTTGGCCAATTCTAGCTTTTGTTTCCTAGTCTCATCCTCATCGTACCCCTTCTTAAATTGAACCATCGTTCTCCTGTGCAGTTCTGGTAGTGGGATAAAGGGAGCGTTCTGAGATTTAAAAATATATTATTAGTTTTATTTATCAAATATTCTAAGAAGCGAAGAGAATATACATAGAAGATTAAAAGACTTTATACCGTTGTCCTACAAAATTGATCCTCAATCTGGGCAAATGAAGTAGTCCCTGTATGATGATCGTATTCTTTTTTCCATCGATTAAGTTTATTTCTCCTACATTTTTAAGACTTTGCATACCAACCTGAAAGATTCGCATAGGCTGGAAAATCATTAATTGTCCATAGTAAAATAGCACGTAGTCTGAAAGACCGCTTTGCATGAGTATCATAAGTCATAACCCCTTCAGTCCAGAGTTGTTTTAACTCATCAATTAGCGGTTCTAAAAACACATCTATGTCATTGCCTGGTGCATGCTTGCCTGGTATCAATAATGAAAGTATCATATACGGTTGTTTCATGCAAAGCCAAGGTGGTAAGTTGTAAGGCGTTAATATCACAGGCCATGTAGACCAACCAGAACTCATTATCCCAAACGGATTGAATCCGTCGCTAGACAAACCTAGTCTAACATTCCTGCACTCATTCGCAAACCAAGGAAAAGTTCTATCCATATGCTTCCACGCCTCTGCATCAGCCGGATGTCTGATTTTACCATCATTAGTACGTTCTTCCATGTGCCACCTCATTTGCTTAGCAGTGTCTTTATTCATATACAACCGTTTTAGCCTTGGTATTAAGGGAAAATGACGCAGAACCTTTGCTGGAATCTTCTTTTTCGCAAGCATAGACCTTGTTGTCCCATGTGTTGAATAATTTTTGCGTTGTACCCACCGTGATACTCCACAAGTTGGACACACCTGAAGATCTTTGTTATCTTTATAGTAGAGGATACAATCATTAGGGCATGCGTCGATTTTATTGTAATCAAGTCCTATAACAGAAACAATCTTCTTTGCTTTATCATAATTTTCTGGTATGCTATCTTTTCCATTTGGAATGACTTTTCTCAGCAACACAAGCAACATATTAAAATATTTATCTGCCATTCCGCTAAGAGACTTTATACGCAAAAGACGCAGCATAAATGATAACCTGGTGAACTCGGTGCAACCCTCGTACAGATCGTTTTCATTATCGTCTATTAGTTTCATTATCTGCGCCAGCTCCTCATGATCAGTCATGCTTCCAGCATTTCCTGAATCGTCAGCATCCTCGGCATAATCAGATTGATCTATATTAGGAACTGTTAACATATCCGCGAGCATCGTATGTGTATCATCTATTCTCGTATCATCTATTCTCCCACAAGAAGTACCGGTATCCGCTATCAGTTCCATTTCTTCAAGACATCCTTCCCCATGAAACGTCCAATATTTGTACTCCTCATGGAATCCTGATATTAAGTGTTTTTGTAAATCACTTTTATCCACCAACACTCTATTTTTACACCAACAGCAGGGACAATACACGACATCACTATTTAACTTCCGTGGGTTGGCGTACTTTATGAATTGATTTATTCCATCTTTATATCGACTATCCCTCCATCTATCAATACGAGGAATATCGATCCATGATTTGTCCGGAACTATCCTCATAGATCTGTATGATATTAAGCATAATTAGGTAATGTGAATTTTTATTAGTAACGTATCAAATTAAAGGTTGCGTGATATTAACTTTCTTCACGACATCAAGGAAATTTTAATTATAATATTCTTGGAGTAAAATCTAACGCAAATATTTGAAATAAGACAATTTAACGGCTGTCATAGGAAATGAACCTATCCCATTAGGAATATAGTAGTGTTTACAACTACCTTTATATACTTTAAGCGTTTTTATTTCTTAAAAATTTCGGCAGCACCTACCCGCAGTTCTCCGAGTACACTGTGCGGATGTTATAATGCGTATCAATCATCGATAATAGATTGATTATAGATCGATACGCAAAACAACATACGCTTATTGTACACGGAGAACAATGCGGTACGTGTTATCGAAATTTATAAGGAATAAAAATGCATAAAATATACAAAGATAGATGATACACTACTGTATTCCTAACCTGTACGAGAAGGGGACTCCTCCCCGGACAGATCTAATAATTATTGCATGTATATCATGCTCCTAACATAAATCACGTTATTCTCTTTAGATGTAAAAGTAATTTTCACATCCAACTAGAATTGTGTGAGTTTATATAAGAAGAGATTCACATCCAACATTATTAGACGGGAAACTAGGGGTAACGACTTTCGATTCATAAATCATGATATATAACACAATAAAACTTGTAATTACCACAAGAGAATAAATTAACCAAAAGAGAATAAAGACCCAGAGAGTAAATTAGCACTTAACATTTTTATAATTGTATTGTTCTCGTTTATTGTCATATTCATCACTATACATATCCTCTCTTTTTTATTTATTTACCATATGAAGTCGTATTTTTGTCATAATAGTTTTTTTTTAATATTTACAATTTTCTAATGATGGATAATTTAGGATAGTTAAGCATAAATATGATAAAAATAATTGGATGTTTAAGTAATCTCGATACTACCTGTGTAAATACAATTAGTAATCTCGAGGTTACTCATATAAATACACAAACTTCATAGATGCTCGTGTAATTACATATTTTTTAAAGTATTTTTAATTTTTAAAAGATATTTAGCCCCTAGCTCATATATTTTGAAACGAGTTTTTGAAAAGTTGATACTGTAAATAAGTTCCTTAAAATCAAATTAGTCTTCTAATTTAAACCAATTAATTTAAACTGACAAATTATCTTTTATCACATTCATTCGTAAATTAAATTAGAGGAACTAAATTTGCACCGTGAAACAAGTTGACTTCAAGCAAATATTTACACGATAAACTTATAACCTCTGTTATTTCAAAATTAAAACATCAAGTTGTGACAGCAATGCAATCCAACAAAACGTAAACTTATAAATATCAGCCAGCTTGATCGTTTTATAACTAATTATGTATAATTTCTATACACTAAAATGCGACAATGACCAAAAATTACTGCTTGGATCTCCTGCAATGCAATCCAACAAAACGTAACACTCACTTGGACCTCCTTCACTGCAGTCAAAGAAATCAAATCTGAAATTAGAAAAAACAGCAACCTAAAAGCAGGAAAAAAAAATTTGAAAACAAAATCAAAGAAATCATACGCTGACGGGTCTGCGACGGCGAGCTGCCAGGTGACCCACTGTTCTAGTCGGCGGGGGGTATCTGCGACGGCGAGCTGCCAGGTCGACGGTGAGCTCGAAGGTCGACGGTCGACGGGGGGGATCTGCGACGGCGAAGCTCGAAGGTCGAAGAGCGGGAGAGGAAGATGATGGCGCGGGCGGCTGAGGTGTTCGGGGAGGTGGCGGTGAGGTGATCGCCGGCGGCTGAGCTGAGAGAGGGAAAATCGAGGGCGCGCGGCGGGCTGAAAAATTAGGGTTTCAGCGAAAAAATTTTCTTCGCCGAAATTTATAACTAACATCGCTGACGGGAACCCCGTCAGCGATGTTTGCATCCCGTCAGCGATGTTTTCATCGCTGACGGGAAGGAATAATCCCCGACGGGAACATCCCTGACGGGGATTCCCGTCAGCGATATAAACATCGCTGACGGGAAATTCCCGTTAGCGATGTTCCCGTCAACGATACTACTATTTCCACTAGTGGTTGCTCATGTTTCCTGGTTTTATGCTTCACTCATGTCATTCAAGTTGTGCTTGTTTGTATGTTTCAGTGTTTTCATATATGCATGCTAATGGTTTATTGTATTAATTGTTCCTGCTACATAATCATGGTCAGATCTAGACACTTAAATTAATTTATGAACATGCTCGACTTCTCAAATCATATTGTTCTAAGAATCTCACTTGATTAGGTGTGATCTGGGTACTAGTTTATACTCTTGTCATTTAGCACGGATGGAAATGGTTAATTAATGTTTACATGTTGCTTTGTTGTTTAAGACTCCCAACTAGGGATATCATTAATTTACTTGGACTTTTAGTGCGTGAATATACATATATATAGAACTGATTTAATTAGAAACCTCAACTTCTTCACATATATAGCATTAATAATGACTTCTTGTTTTATCTTCCTCTTTAACCTATAGAAGACACAAGAGACTTATTTCATGTGCACCTAATGAATATTATATTATTTAATTAGAACTTTAGTTTTCGTTTTTGAAGTGTAGCTTAGTTTCGTGTCTTTATGAATTTGTTGGCAAACATTTATTCGTGGTTGTTTACTTAATTGATTACTTTTCTAGGACTAGCAAAGCTATATATATAAGTTCCTGAAATAAACTCAGCACATGATAGAAATGAAGAGTTACAACTATCATGCTGAGTAATGTTAATATTTGGATATATGCTGATGGGCCAAGGCTTGAGGGTCGCCTCTTGATTCATTCATGAACTGAGAAGGCTACCTAGCTCCAAGGGGTTCAAGAGCCACTCTGCAGTGCCTTAAGGGTAACTCACCAGACCCTCTCTTTAGTTTCTGCTTTCATTTATGTCAAATAGTGTACGTGTATATAGTATACACGGTTATAATTTCTTGAATGATACTTACTTGTGAGGTTGATGATCTTCACCCACAGATCTTCTTCTTTAACGATGTACTTTCAAGATTTGAGGCTTCTGTGAGATGTGGGGATCAATTTAATTTGAGGAGAGAGCACTTATCATTTTAGCTCCTCTATATATCCCAAACAAATCTAAGTCCATCACCTCCCTGACCATCATGCTTCCAATCCATAACCCAACACCCTCCCTCACCCGCTCCATTGGTACAGCTCTTTGTTTTATGTTCAAATCAAATGACTAAAAGTGGTGAAGATGCATACGCTTTAAGAAAATTAAACGAAGTCCGTAAAACTAAATACGTTATACAAAAATATCAAAGGCTAACCAATGATAAAATCAATTAACCACATATGCATCTCAACCTACTACTATATGAAAAGACATAACAATTGACAAAGAAAATAATAACAATTGACAAAGAAAATAAGTATAGGCTTATACCAAATAACCACGTGCATTAATCCAATCAACAATTAGTATGCGAGCAACCATACAAAAGGATATATTCCATTAGAACAAACTTACACATAGTTAATATAATTTTATATAAAAAGTACGCAGCGAATAATGTACAAATTCACCACTTACACAGCCTGAAAGACTTTCGGAATACCAGTCAGGCAGTCACGACGCCTCCTCGAAGCCCATTGGGATTTCTACATATTATTTATAAATAATCATGAGAATTTCCGTATAATCTATGATGCGAACGCCTATAAAATAATTTTAGGATATACTAACTTAAATTAACTACACTAAAATCAATCAACTTATCCTATTGTACCCTATAGTCACGGTTAAACATTGCATGCATAATAACTTTTTAATCACGTGGGACATGGTGGAACCATCAATTAAGACAAGATCCAATTATATTAAAATAAAATTTGTCGCACAACATGAAACTATGCTTACTCTAGTCCATATAAAACTGATGGAAGTAGAGATAAACTTATACCTTGTTCTTGTGTTAATAATGACCGCCCACTTTCTCAGTGCAGATCTTAAAATTTTTTTTTCCCGGAGAAGATAACTCGAGAGGAAGAGATAGAAATGAAAATAGGCTGCTGCACATACAAGGTAGGGTTTCTAGGTATTATAAAGGTTCTTTATTACTAATAGACCCTCTAACAAATTTTGTATAAAAGCCCCTTTACTTTTCCTTATATATATCTAGCCAAAAACATAGAATTATTACATTTAGGTAGGAAGCTATTGAGCTTTATAGTCACTATATTAATTTTTATAGTCTTCAGCACCATCTCTGATATTTTGGCAACCTAAGTAAAGATGCAAACATTTCGTTCACACCAAATAGCATGCACACTTGCAGATAAGGCCATTTTCTTTATTTGCGCTATTTAAATCACTTATCCTTTAGCCTTGTAATGTACCAATCCATTAATTGTCTCCAACTGCAAGCCCTCCAATTGAATTGTAGCCAGTCTATAATACAGTTCTAGACATTACAATGTAAGAACATTCAAAAAGTAAATGATTGTGAGTTTTTAGAGGTGAATTAGGACAAAGAACACATCAGTTGGATTAATGGAGAATCCTCATTTTACACATTTTGTCTTGTGTAAGCAACCTACATTGTATTGTCAGCCACAAGACAAAAGAATGTTTAGGATAATGTATATCCCCCCAAACAATCTCAGCCCATGGGACTACATTAGAAATACGAGAGAAGTTATAGAAGAAGTTTGAAAGTTTAAGTTTGGCATTACTATAGCATGTCTGAAGTGACATCTTCAAATTATCCACTCCTCCACATTGAGCAATTGCAGCATCTCTATTTTTCTACATTTTTTTTTTCATCTAGGATTCTCCAAGTCCACATTGATATGTCAAATATCATTTCTTTTCAAATATGTGTCATTCATGTTGGCCTTCTTGTTTTGATAATGTTTAACAAACAATTTATCACTAATGTTGTTTGTCTAATATTTGTGTTTTCTTATTTATTATAGACAAACAACGTAGTTGGAGGATGGATGGAATCGAGCCTTAACGATCATATCAAATGGAGGTTGGCGGAATGTCGGGTTGAAGCCTATACAATTCAAGTTAAAGGTCAAGTTCAAGCTTCATCCGCAACGTGTACCAAGTTGAGCTACAATGAAGATCAAGATCTAATTTGGGTAATCTAGTTTAGATTTATATTATGTGTGTTAGATACTCTAAGCTCAATATAATACACACACACATTTTATTGGTTTCTTTGTATATATATAGTCATATATATATACACAAGTTTTGGTTTCTATGCATATATATAGTTTTATATATATACATACATAGTTTTGAGTTTTCATGTTTATAAATATGAAATCACATGTTTCATATTTACTATTGTGTTTTGGTATTTATTACATAGAATATGCAACTTTGTGAAAATATTATATTCTTAGTTTTTGGACTTAACAATAATCATATACATACTTTATTAAGTCTATATAATCATTATGCAAAGTTTCAAAACATGGTTTAGCCAAAATGTCAAAATTCACATGTTTATATTTTCGTGTTTTGGACCATTTTGCAAAATGATGATTTTTCACAAATGAGAAATGCAATTTGGAAAATTCTTTTTGTAACATGTTCGTTTTCATGTTTATATACATTTCCTAAAGTTTCATTATTTTTGGACTTTATTTGTTATTTTTAACAATTTTCCAAAAGTTAAAAATCTGTTTAAAACTGTTTTTCTGAAGTATCAGTTATCGGTCGACCGAACCGGTCGACCGCTCATTTGATTTCTCATCAGCATGTAGCAGAGAGTTGATCGGTCGACCGGTCCGATCGACCGAGAGCTCCATCGGTCGACCGCAGGAATTTCCGGTCGACCGACAATAGATCTGTTGCTTTCCCAACGACTATTTCTGAGATGATTTTTCTGGGGCTGTTTTGTCATTTGGTTTGGGGTTTTTGTTGAGATCTTGAGTGGGTATAAATACCCCATTGCTGATCTCTTTTCAAGTAATCAGAGCTTGGTGCTCTTTGATTTAAGGTCTAATCGCCTTGAGTTAAAGATCCAAGTTATGAATGATGCATTTTGTTTAGGCTAGGATTCTAGTATTGCTCCTAAATTCAATGCTTTTCCTTATGCTCAATGGTGTTTTAGATTCAAAATATTTGTTCAATCTAAAAATATCGATTTATGGGAAATCATTGATTGTGCTTATATTGTGCCCACGTTAGAGAAATCCAAGTGGAGCAAACATGATAAAAAGATGTTTATTATGAACAAGCTTATGTTAGAATTTTTATTAAATACATTTGATTCATTTATGTCTAACAAGCTTGATTCTTTTGATAGTGCTTACACCTTACGGAAATTTATTGAAGCACATCAAGGGGACTTAGAGGCGATCCGACAAGCTTTGGAGGATCCGGCTTCAAGTTCATGTGGAGCTTCATGCACACGAGCACTAGGCGATAGCCCTAGTGAGGTTTGCGAGTTCGAATTCATAAATAATTTATTTAGTGACGAACTTGCTTGTGCTTCCGAAAAATTATTGCATGCCTATAAGAAATTACAAAATGATTTTATTGATTTAAAATGCAAGCATGATAATTTAGAATCCGATCATGAGTTGTTGATTTCTAAGTTTGATAATATTTCTAATGAGAATGTGATCCTCAAAGAAAAGAATGATAAATTAACTTCGGATCATGATTCATTGCTTTCAAACTTTGCTATTTTAACTCATGAAAAAGAAAATGCCATGCTAGAAGTAGAGTCTATTAGAAATGAAGTTCTATCATTCAAAAATGATCATGTTTGCTCAACTTCTTATGACAATGCACACATATCTCATGATGAATTGAATCTTGTAAAAAACCGCATATCTTGTTTAGATTCAACCTTAAAAGCATGCATTGTGAAAAATGATAAGCTTATGGACTTGTGTGCAAAGTCCCGTGTTAACACTTCCAAATCAAACACCCACTATGCACACATGTATAGCAAAATTTATAAATGCTCTATTTGTGACCGTAAAGGCCACTTAGCTAAATTTTGCTATGATGCACAAAAACATAAGAATATTAATCCTTCTTGTGCATCTCATAAGACTTCTTCATCACATTCACATGTACACACACATATAAATCATCACAAACATGTCCATGTGTACAAATGTGATTTTTGTGGTCGATTTGGTCACTTGGCCAAATTTTGTTTTGATTTAAAGAGAGTTTTGCATTTGCAAAACAATTTTAAAAGACCATCCATGTTTGCAAATGTTTCTAATGTCTCCCATGCATAACCGTTTGGTCAACATAAGCAAATGCTTCCTTTCCATTGTACTTATTGCAATCGGAAGGGTCATTTGAGTAATTTTTGTTATGACCGTATTCGTGCACCACATGCGCATAAGAGGGTTCATAACCCTAGGGCTTTGAGCTTTATTGATAGGGGTCATGTCCCTAAACAATTCGGCACCAAGAATGCTTGGGTGCCAAAATAATTTTTAAACCAAGAATTTTAGTGTTTTTATTTTTCTCTTTCGTGGTTTTGAAAAATATATTTTAAACTTTTATGAAAACAATTCCTTTTATTGGTTAAATTCTTTTGTTTTCATGATCATTGGTTTTACTTTGATGAGAGGTTTGTATTTATATAACCCTCCGGGTTTATTGGGTGTTTATTCCCAAATCATGTTTACCGGATGCTAGAATGATTATATGGGTTAGAACAAGCTTAAGAGCTTGATATATTATTGCCTCTCTTGAAATTCTTTTGTTAAAAATTTTATTTTGATTTGTTGCTTTGAATTCATTATATTTTACTTATATGATGATATTTATATGTTTGTGCTCATGGATCATCTATTCATGCCTTATAATGTATTCTATATGTGATTTGATCAAGCTTTACAAAGAAATTTTTTTGATCAAACATTGTTTTTGAACTTAAATCTTGATTTATGATTTCATTAATTACTTTGGTTTCATTTGAAAACTTTTTGCATGATTCTCATGCTCTTTTTTTCTTTTGACTTCATAAATCTACTTCTACACATGTTTTTATGTTCTTTGATATGAGACACTATTTCTCATATTGACATATTCATATGTGTTCTCATTATCTTTTTGTATGTGAGTGGTGTTTAGCATATCTTTTCATTTATGCTTGCTCACATGTTTGCTATGATCTTCATTTATTGCATATTTTCTATATGGCATTTTGATAGGGGGAGCTATTCCCTATTCTATGTTTGTTTTTATACTCACTTATGCTTATTTATAGGGGGAGCTTTCGCTCTCTTAATTCTTTTGTCCCCTTTTTGATGTTGTCAAAGGGGAAGAAATATTGTGAGTATATTCTTTCTTGTTTATATGCATGTGAATTATAAATTATATATTCATTTCCTTCATGCATATATTTCATTTTGTAAATTGTTTGTCATCATCAAAAAGGGGGAGATTATTGGCCTTCTTGTTTTGATAATGTTTAACAAACAATTTACCACTAATGTTGCTTGTCTAGTATTTGTGTTTTTTTATTTATTATAGACAAACAACGTAGTTGGAGGATGGATGGAATCGAGCCTTAACGATCATATCAAATGGAGGTTGGCGAAATGTCGGGTTGAAGCCTATACAATTCAAGTTAAAGATCAAGTTCAAGCTTTATCCGCAACGTGTACCAAGTTGACCTACAATGAAGATCAAGATCTAGCTTGGGTAATCTAGTTTAGATTTATATTATGTGTGTTAGATACTCTAAGCTCAATATAATATACACACACATTTTATTGGTTTCTTCGTATATATATATAGTCATATATATATACACAAGTTTTGGTTTCTATGCATATATATAGTTTTATATATATACATACATAGTTTTGAGTTTTCATGTTTATAAATATGAAATCACATGCTTCATATTTACTATTGTGTTTTGGTATTTATTGCATAGAATATGCAACTTTATGAAAATATTATATTCTTAGTTTTTGGACTTAACAATAATCATATACATACTTTATTAAGTCTATATAATCATTGTGCAAAGTTTCAAAACATGGTTTAGCCAAAAATGTCAAAATTCACATATTTACATTTTCGTGTTTTGGACCATTTTGCAAAATGATGATTTTTCACAAATGGGAAATGCAATTTGGAAAATTCTTTTTGTAACATGTTCGTTTTCATGTTTATATACATTTCCTAAAGTTTCATTATTTTTGGACTTCATTTGTTATTTTTAACAATTTTTCAAAAGTCAAAAATCTGTTTAAAACTGTTTTTCTGAAGTATCAGTTATCGGTCGACCGAACCGGTCGACCACTCATTTGATTTCTCGTAAGCATGCAGCAGAGAGTTGATCGGTCGACCGGTCCGGTCGACCGAGAGCTCCATCGGTTGACCGCAGGAATTTCCGGTCGACCGACAATAGATCCGTTGCTTTCCCAACGGCTATTTCTGAGCTGATTTTTCTGGGGTTGTTTTGTCATTTGGTTTGGGGTTTTTGTTAAGATCTTGAATGGGTATAAATACCCCATTGTTGATCTCTTTTCAAGTAATCAAGAAGTGTTTTAAAACAAAGTTTTTAAACAAGGGTTTAGGGTTTTACTGTTTGTTTAAGATTGAGTTTCTGTTTACAAAGGAGGAAGTTCTCACTACAGATTGAGGGATTCATTCTCAATCCTTTTCATCCTCTTCTTTGTGTTTATAGAGAAGTTTTCTAACTCTTTTCTCTAGCAATTTTATTATTGATTTTCATATTCTTATTATTGCTAGTTTGCTATTTGAGTTAGATTTGATTTTATCTCATTGTTACACACACCCACTTGAGCTTATTGTATTTGCATACATAGTATATTAGGGTTGTGAGAGATTGTAACATTGAGTTGTGCTTAATTGAGTTCTCATCTATTGTAGAGAACAAATTTATATTTGTTACATTGTGAGTGGTGTAAAGTTTTCGGTGAGCTAGAAAACCGAGTGTGTTGTGAAGTTTTCGGTGAACTAGAAAACCGAGTGTGAGCAGTGACGTTGTTCGGTGAGCGTTGAAAACTGACACTGTGAGGTGTAAACGTTATTCGGGTGAGCGTAGAAAACCCAGTTGTGATAGTGGATTTCTACCCGGGAGTGGGGAGCGGAGACGTAGGACGGAAGGTCCGAACTCCGTGATCATATCGTGTGTTTGAGTTTGCTTTGACGCACTTAATCTTATGTTTATATTTCTTGTCGTCATTGTCCATAGCTCATTATTTATATCATCCACTATCTAGTTCATATTGTTTACCCTTGTGTTAGTTTACATATCCTTACATATATCATATTGTATATCTCCTTGGTAGGATATATCATCTTGTGCTAGTTTATATATCCTTGCATATATTTTTATCATATAGGATATATCTCTTTGTTGTTCATATTGCTTATCCTAGCTTACATATCTTGTTGTATTAACTTATTAATTAATTTTAATTAGCATTTAATCGGATTAGATTAGCATAAGACCCTAATCACCCCCTCTAGGGTCTAACAATTCACCCATTTAATCCACAAAAGTTCTTTATCGAGGTGAAAATACCAGATAAGTTGAAGAGATACCACAATGTTCCATGTTGGAGCTAAGTAGTGCCAAGCCATCCATGATTTTTGATCATGCAAACTCTGTCCCAAACAACTAAAGGAGCTCTGCAAGCATCATCAGTTTGGCATCATAAAAAACTCCTACATAGTTCATCCATTTTTTCCAAGAAATTTTTTTGGTAAAACATAATTGCTGGTCTAATAGATTTGCACTCCAAAGATATAACACTCTTTATGATTTGTAATGCACCAGCATATTATAACTTCCTATGCTTCATATAGTTTTGCACCTGCAGACAAATTTTAATATGGAAAGGACTACAATCAATGTAAGATAATCTCCTACATGTTAGTGGTACTCCAAGGTATTTAATTAGCAAACACCCTTTAGGAAATCCCAAGGTAGTACTAATCGAAGTTTTAACAGAAGTATCAATACCTCTATAGAAGATAGAGTACTTGGCAGGATTGGCTTCTAGCCTTGACGCTGAAGTAAAGTTTTGTATACAATGATAGAGCTTTTGTGTAAAGTATAGATCACCACTCCCAAAAAGAAATAGATCATCCAAAAAAATCAGGTGATTAATTGTTAGCTTGCCACATTTTGGATTATATTTGAAAATTTTGTCCTGTTTAAACATAGAAAGCATTCTAAAAAGATATTTCTTGCCTAAGACAAATAGATAAAAATTTTGTCCATATTTTTAGGGAAACCCAAGCCAGAAAGCATGTCCTGAAAAGAACTCCCAATTTATGGTTTCACAACTCTTGCCTCATTTTGAATTCTTCTAATTTGCACACATATATTATTTATTTTAGCGCTTAGGTTGTGCTTATAATTTGTACTTAGCTTTTGCTTTCTTACTTTTCCTTCTTCTGACGAAACATCTCTTTAAGCTCCCAACTACTATATTCCCAACACGAGAGGTTGAGATGGGCTACAAAGGATTTTGATGTTTTGCAGGAAATAAAAAAGATTACAAAGGAGAAAGAGGGTGAGGAGGAGGGGTTAACTATGTAATTCTACCCTTGTACTGTTTGATTTATCACACCTTTAAATATGAGGGGTACACGCACTACAACAAATTGTACTTTTCCCGATGCTTATTCCCGACGCATGGTTAAATACATCGCCAAAAAGTATGTTTTTCCCGACGATTTTAGTTAGCATCGGCAAAACATATATTTTCCCCTACGTTTATAATTAGCGTCGCTAAAAGTGTATACTATTTGCGACGTTTTAACTTAGCGTCAGTAAAAGTGTATGGATTTCCCGACGTTTTTTTATTTTTGTCGGTAAAAGTATAGCTTTTAACGACGCACAAATATTCGTCGCAAAAAATATACATTTGGCGACGCACGTTAGCGTCGGCAAAAGTGTAGCTTTTAGCGACGAACAATTTTACGTCCCTAAAAGTAACACTTTTGCCAACGCTATATTGCGTCGGCAAAAATGTTACTTTTAGCGACGCGCAAAATTTTTCGTCGTAAAAAAGTAACTTTTGCCGACGCTTTACTATTCAAGTGCGTCGCCAAAAAAGCCCCCTCGTTTTTTCATTTCCCGGCCTACTTTTAATTTCCTCCCCCTCTTTTTTTTCTTTTTTTCCTCGCCGTCAAAAAATCCCCCGCATTTTTTTTAATTTTCCTCACCACCAAAATCCCTCGCCGCCCCCTCCTCTGCCTCCTCTCCACCGCCTTTGGCGGCACCGCCGCCGTCGAATCCCGAGACCAAAAGCTCAACCGGATCGCCAACGATCTCCTCGCCCTCACAAAGGCCGAGCGCGAAGACTACTCGACCCTCTTTACATCTCGACGTACTGAAACTAGGGCTCGAGCTTCATCCGAGGAATTACTCGATGTTTTGCTCACGATTTTTGCTTTAATCTTTGCTTCCCCCAAACTTTTCGATCGGCTCGGTGGTAGTTTTCTTAATTTTTCTTAATTTCCTTCAACTTTATTTGGAAATGAGTTTCTTTTTTTTGGTTGGGAATTGATTAAAATCTTGCTTAAGAGTGGCTGGTGGATCGCAAGAAGATACCTTACGATTGGAGGAAGCGATTGAGTGCCGTGCGATCGAAGATCGCTCCTGCCTTCTCTTCGCTGCCCAAAGATATTGATCCCCTTCTCCAAACCCTAGATCCTGAAGGTATAACAAATTGCTTCTGTTGGCTTCACTTGATGTTTTGACTTAAACCCTAATTTTTACTCATATTGGCGCGTCTAGTTCATTCTTTGATGTGGACTTCATAGGAATTGGTAATACGAGTGCATTTGGTTTCTCTGCGGTGCTTCTAGAGCTTTTTTTAGACTAACTTTTTAGAGAAAGAAAGAAGTGAAAGGAGTTTGGTAATTACAAACCAAACGTTATCTGTTCACTTTTATTGGATTGTGCTGCAAATTGATGATGAGGGGATAAAGTGTCACATATGTTGTTCTTTGTGTTTTTTTGGTAATTACAAACCAAACGTTTGATCCCTCTACTTCAATTTCTAAGACATGATTGTTATATTGAGATTAGATGATTATATATGATTATTATAATAAGATTTGATTGTTAGTTGACTAGAAACTGAAGATGAGATGGGTATATTGTCGCGTTTAAAACCTCAAGAGAGTTTTCCATTGTTCAAGGATGATTATTGTTATTATTATTGTTATTTTTCTGTAATTTGAAAATGACAATTTGATCCTCCATTTCAATTTGTAGGAAGTTAAGTTGGACAGTAAGTCTGTGTTGTAGGATATGACACATGATTATCATATTGAGATTAGAATATTATATCAGAAAAAAACTGAAGACGAGAGTGGTGAAGTGGCACTTTGAAATCTTAGGTGAATTATCTGTTATCATAGGTTGATTCTTTTGTTGTAATTTACTTGAATGAAAGAAATTATTCTGATCATATCTATATTAATTTGTTGTAATTTTATCCTACAAAACCATTGAAGTGTTATTACTATATATGGCAGATTTACCTGGTTTCACTCGTAGTGTGTACAAAAGAGACCATGCTGTAATTACGCTGGAGAGCCAAGTATTCAGCCCTCTACCTGACTGGTAAAGTTAACACATCTCTATTTTTTTAAAAAGCTCAAGATTGGATTTTAATGGTAGAATGTGTTTCTGAGATGCCATTTTATCGAACAGGGACAATATATTGGGAGCTTATTTGGTCAGCCTTGCAATGGGATCACATTTTACAATGTACCTGGTAAATATGCAAGGTGAGATTTGTAAGTACTGAACTTTACACGTCCAAGCTTAGTGCTTGTTGTGGCTCTTTTGGTTTCTGGTGGTCTGACTTGTTTTCTATCTCCATAACAATTGTTAGCTATGATCTATGGCCTTAATGGATATGAAGGACCTTTTAGAATTGCATTGTGTACACCCAGATTTATGTTTACAGCATAATTGGGTATTGAGATGATCCAAGAGAAGCATGGTCTTTGCAGGATTAAACTTTATGAAAGGAAACTTCAGATAGAAAGATAGGAAAGATATGCTTCAAATGCCTTCTAGTATATTTTTCACTACAATGATACTAAGGGTAGAATATGCTAGGTCAAACTTGGTCTCTGTATAAAATCTTTTACAAGCTAAACTTCTACGGTTCTACACTGTATTTATCTGTCATTTTGGTACCTCAGAGGAATTCACTCTTGCCTGAGCTTTGCTGCCTACTTATTTAGGGGAAGCTTTAAATGAACATCCTCTTATAAGTTAACCCTAGGAAAATTGAGGATATTGTTAGTGCCACTGATTTAAACTGTGCCCTTATTATCTTCATGTTCAGTCAGAGAATAAAGTTCTCATACATTCTTTTAATGCCCTTTTTAACTTCACTATCTGTATAGTGCGTTCCTTTGTGAGCTACAAGTGAAGACATGACTTCTCATTTTCTTTGCTATCATCCATTATTATAGAAGTAACACTAATAATTGTAGAACTTGATGAAAGGTATTTTGAGATAGAAAGATAGGAAATACATGCGATGTCCTCGTTGTATTACTGTCACCCTATCTTATATATGCGATGTCCTCGTTGTGACATAACAACAATTTGTCTTAGTATCACCATCAGGCGATGTGGATTCTAGAGGTGGCTGGTGGTTCCCATCACATTCACACGATTTAGCGCTTAGTCCCACATAACACTTATTATCTCCTTGATATCTGTTAGAAGCCCTTCCTCAAATCAACAAACTTTATCCTCATCATTAACCAATAAGTGAGAGGCAAACTTTGATAAGTAAACTCCTCATATTTGGTTAGTGCTTTATCACCTTGCTCTAATCTTCAAAACTCTTGTTCCTTCTGCGTATGGATGGTTGAGGGAAAATACGTCTTATAGAAAATTTTCTTGAATTCGCCCCATGATATTTTGTATGCATCAACTCCTTTCAATATAACAATCATGTCTTAGAAATTGAAGTAGAGGGATCAAACGTTTGGTTTGTAATTACCAAAAAAAACACAAAGAACAACATATGTGACACTTTATCCCCTCATCATCAATTTGCAGCACAATCCAATAAAAGTGAACAGATAACTTTAGATTTAGAAAAGGAAGCAAGTGAACAGATAACTTTAGTTTCATGTATTTTAGAATGAACCACGCTTCGACATTATGTTTATCTTTAGGCTATTCTGTACCTTCTTTTGTTATCTATGTGTTTTTGGGGTAAATTACTGAAAATCCCCCTAACGTTTAAAAATATCAATTTACCCCCCTTTCTTTTAGTGGCAACAACATTAACTTAGATAAGGAAGCCTATTCAAGACATGCAAGACAGTAAGAGTTCCTTATTTAAACTTGGTTGGGAAACCTATTAATAGGATGATTTATATGTACAATTTTGTACCTGCAACTCTTTTTGCTTGAGATTCTATGAGAGTTGCCGCAAAGCCAAAGCATCCATGTCTATAGCTGATGCACTTAAGAGCACCCTCCTTGCTGTATAACAAAAAATAATTATTATTATAGTACATTTCCTAGAAAATATATAGTAGTATTTGTTTGAGCTATATATATGTAGCTGATAATCTGACGTTGTATTTTCTCTAACAGGAAATAATCAAAGCACTGATGGAAAGGTTACCACACATGAAAGAGCTTATGGATATGTACTATGGCCCTGATAGAGTGACTGCAAAGCAACAAATGTAGGAGTTAGACAGAGTCACAAAAACTCTACCAGAGAATATACCTTCATATGTGAAGAGGTTCACTGATCGTGCCGTTCTTTCACTTCAAGTTTTCTTTTTTTCAACTTAGTTTAGTTTCCTGTAAATCTTATAATGTGTCATTCTCTGAAATAGAAAACAATGAATATGGCAAACTGGAATATTTAAACAGGCCTTTTGAGTGTTGACTTGGAAATAAAAATGAATGTAATTATTTTACAATGGGAGCAAATTATTTGTTTATCATAATATGTAACTTGTTTGGAGTATAATTTGATGTTTGGTTTCTTTGTTGATGTGAATGAGAGCAAATTTTTTATGGATGTTCAGGTTTAGTGTAGGTTTGTAGTTGACAGAAAAGATATTATTTTTGGCGATGCAAATTAGTGTCGACAAAATTATACTTTTTACCGACGCATAATCTTGTCAAAAATTATACTTTTGTCGACGTTATTTTGCGTCGGCAAAAGTGTAGCTTTTAGCGATGCTATCTTGCGTCGCCAAAAGTATAGCTTTTAGCAACGCTTCACTCTGCGTCGCTAAAAGCTGTACTTTTGTCGACACTAACTTGCGTCGCCAAAAGTATAGTTTTTAGCGACGAACAATTTTGCGTCGCTAAAAGATATACTTTTGTCGACGCATAGCTTTTGCCGACGCTGCATGCGTCGCCAAAAGTACACTTTTGCCAACGCAAAATATTATCCGTCGCTAAAAGATATATTTTTCCCGACGCATGACGCATCGCTAAAGTGTACTTTTGGCGACGCAGTGTATTTGCGTCGCCAAATACTTTCCTTGACGCACTTTTGGCGACGCGTTAGCGACGCTGCATTTTGCGTCAAGAAAGATTTTTCCCGACGTTTTTTAAACTTTTGCCGACGTTTTTGTTTCGTCGACAATGTTGTATTTTGTTGTAGTGACGGGTCCAACTATTCACACTCCCAAACAGTAACTTTGGGGGGTGTGAGGACTAAATTGCCCTTCTCCCACCGGACAACCAATCCGGTGGGTAATTAATTTTTCTGTCAACAAAAGGGCATTTTCGACAATCCAACTCCCAAAATTACTGTTTGGGAGTGGATATAGCAAACGTGGGGGTACACTAACTCAGTTCATATGATTTGAGGGGTATGTTTGCAAATATTGGGATTTGGGGTATAAATATGCAGATATCAAAGGTTTTGGAGATATTAATGGAGACTATATACATACACATATACCATAAATTTCACCCCCACCCCGATAACATAAACCACCATCAATGGCGGTCTAATGGAGAGTCTGATAAGAATTGAATCGGAGATAGAAATTCTTAATTACCTTGATACTTCTAGTTTTTTAGCTGCAAAAACTCGCTCTTGAACCTAGCACAAAGGCTTTGATGGAGAGAACGCGAAAAGGAAAGGAGGTCTTTAACAGAGAGCCAGTTTGCTACTTGCCAAAAAAGGAAAAAGGGAGAGGCGGAAACTTTTTCTGTTCAGTGCGAAGGGAAGGGTGGAAGGAGAAAGAGTGCCCAGGGGTTCTCTCTCAAACCTTTCATATTTAGAAACTAGTTCCTCAAATCATTTAATTTGCTTTAGTTCTAAAGGTGGAAATACAACAATCACAGTTATGAATGATATTATAATTTAAAATCTAATATAACAATCACAGCTATGGGTTGGGCTTAGATTAGCATGCTTTTGTTTTCTCATCTAATTTAGAATAAGATCCTCCTAAATAAAATGACTACAATCATCTCCTCCACCCGTCAAGAACCAGGCGCAGGTTTACAAGTCCTAGAGTCATGACAAACCTTCAAAAACCTCTATTGAAAAATTTGATTAATGAACGTATATGTGTTGACTACATATGAACGTAATAAAAGACGATATTGACCCCCATATTTGATGTAAAAAGTTTTACTTCAACATCAGATTCTAACCTTTAAGAAAAAGTAGGAATCGTTGAAACAAAATGCAAAGTTATCACTCACCAAATGCAATGGCAGATCTACGATGGGAACAGTAGGGGAAATTGCCCCCACATAACCCTAACAATTAGAATGGGAACTAAGAAATCTAACCCCTCATATTTGACCCATTGTCCCCAAGCCCCCAAGATTGTTCAAAATAAACACCCAAATGAGACAAACTCGATCTGCTTACCGAAAATCCTTCATAAAAATCTAAAACCCATTAATTCCTCAATTCTGAAATCCCTCCGCTCTGCCTCAGGTAAAATACTACGAACTGTTCTCAATGTGTTAAATCCCATTAGTGTATATTCTTTGGTATATCTTTTTGTGGAGCTATCTTTGATCTTATCAGTTGCTACTGCACTGTGGAAAGAATTTTTTCTGCAATGAACATAGTGAAAAATCGAATGCGGAACTACATGGGAGATAACTGGATGAATTAGCTTGGTCACTTATATTGAAAGAGTTGATAGCATAGACAACGAGAAAATCAAAATATATGAAAGGCAGAAACAATTGTACAAAATGTCACTAAGGTTTTTTAATTTACTATATTTTGCTACTACATACATATGCTTAGCTTATTTCGTTTTAGTGTCATTGATATTTAGATAAAAATATTATGTAGTATTTATATTTTACATTTGTAGTCATGCCCCCCTTTGATCAGCGCTTCTGGATCTGCCCCTGGCCGAATGTATTACTTCAACAGACTTACAAAGAACATTAGCAACTGAACATGGTTTCCCTAAAAGATTGCAATTCTGAACCCTCGTGTTTTACAAAAGTGTAGGTCTAAGTTTAAATTAAAAAAATATAGTTTCTACTGTTTCGCGTTTCATCTGATTGAATAATGAAATTTAGAAGTCTATGCAGAGTTTGCATGAAATTGCAGCACAAGGAGCTAAGTAAAATACCAATTGAATCAAAATTCACACAGCCAAATCACAAAGTTTGAATATTTACCTCTTTCACTGAAGAAGAGAAGCTGTGCAAGCGAGAATTTCTAGCATCACTTCTTCCAATCAACAGCTAACAATAAAATAAAATAAATTCAAAATAATTTTATCAGTTAAGTTTGCAAATTGTCAAATAAACCCTAGCTCCTCGATCTTCAGTGATATATTTAATAAAGATAAGCTTACGGAATTCGACGATTGGGAGAGAGAATTTCTCAGTGAAAAAGAGGAAAATCTTGTAAGGGCCTGTTCGTTTGGCTATAAAAAAGTGGGAAATCAAAGAAATAGAAAAGTGGGAAATCAAAGAATTGTTTTGGGAGTGTTTGGTTTGCTAAAAAAAAAGGAAATCAAAGAAATGGAGATGAAATGAGATGAGTTGTCACATTATTATTGGATGATGTGAGTGGTTTTTTAAGAAAACTAGTTTTGATGTGTTCGGTTGGCAAAAAAAATAAGGAAATGAATTATAAGAAACCTATTTCCTGTAGTTTTCTTGTTTTCTTTTGTTCGGTTCATTCTTAAAAATAAGAAATGAAATGAGATGAGATGAGTTGTCATTGTATTATTGGGTGATGTGAGGAAAGTTTAAGAAATGTGTTTTCATAACTTTTTGGGATGAAATGGAAGAAATGAAATGTTAATGAGATGAAGTGAATTGTTATATTATTTTATTGGATGATGTGAGTGATTTGAAATGATGAAAAGAGATGAGTTGAGTGATGTTTGGATGAAAATAATATTTTATTAGGGTGATGGATGAGTTGTTAGATGAAAATAATATTTTATTAGATATGGTGGATGAGTTGTTAGATAAAAATAATATTTTATTAGATGATGTGGATGAGTTGTTGAAGGAAAATAATATTTTATTGGATGTTGTGGGTGAGTTTTAGGGATGGAAATGGAAGAAATGGGTTATTTGGAGATTTCTTGGTTTTCCATTTCCATTTCTTGGTTTTTAGGAAATAACCGAACAGCCCCTAAGTGGAAGCCGCTGCATCCTTTATTAATTGGGGTCACTAGAAATATCGCAACCCTTTCTAAATTTATAAAACGACTGATAAAGGTAGCTATAGCTACATAAATTATTTTATTTCTCAATTGTAAATGAAGGAGGGGCTTTAAGGTGCTTCACGACTTTGAGGGAGCTTGTAGAGAAAGAATGGAAATAGAAGACATTTGTAAGAAATAATTGTTCGAGAGAAATAAAGAGCTAAGAATGAAAAGGTTAATTATTAATTACTATAGGTGGCATGACTCTTGATGTGAGTGTTGGATAGCAGGTTATTAATATGTTTTCTAATTTATTTTGATAACAAATTGTTAAGATTCCTAATCTGTTTTGGTGATATGATTCCAAATCTATTTTGGTAACAAGTTATTAGGATTCCTAATCTATTTTTAATTTTCGTTTTAGAATTACTAGTATGTTTTTGGTTTTAGGATTTCTATATATATAGGAACACATTTTAGGTTTGGTGAGCAGCGAAGGGGATATTTGGAGCATAGAAAAGATGTATTTTCTGAGCTATTGGTTAGGTTTTTATTTGGAGAGAATTAGAGCTTTGTTGGTGAGATTAATTGGTGAGTTTGTGTGATTTTGTAATCTCAGTTTGTACTCTTCTTCTCTATTAGTGAAAACCGCATCCCCTTCTTGTCTCGTGAATGTAGGCAACTTGTCAAATCACGTTAAAATTGGTTGTTTGAGTTTGTGGCATTATTTTGCATTGTTTGGCCTTCTTTCGGCGTTTGTTTGATTTGGTCTCTCGAAGCACATCAGTTTGGTTTTGGCTTTCGTCGCGCACAACAAGTGGTATCAGAGCTTGGGCTACGCTTGGGCTATTTGGAGGAGTAGATCGCTTTGGAAGTTCGTCTAGGGCTTCAGTTGGTGATAAATGTTGGATTTTTACTATTGGTGATCTTGTCGTCCGTCGTGTGGGGGTGAGATCTTTCGAAGACTCTTGTTAGGGTTTCAGTTTGAGGTAAAAATCTCTTTTTTTTAGTTTGGATCTATTCTTCGTTTGTTTCCGCATTGTTTTTGTGTTTTGAGATAGATGGCCGAGAAATATGGAGTTGCGGGTGGTACTTCCGGCGTGAAGACCGTCCAAAGTTTGAATATCCACTCTATGAAGATAGACGTGGAGATTTTTAATGGCACAAACAATTTTGGACTTTTGAGATGTGAAGTCTTGGATGCGCTCAACGCGTAAAATTTAGAAGATACATTAGAGTTGGACGGGAAACCGGACGACATTGAGGAAAAGGTTTGGAAGAAGATGAATAGAACGACGTGTGGTGTGATTAGATCTTGTTTGACTTAAGATTTGAAGTATGATGTGATCAATGAGACTTCGACCAAGAAGATTTGGGAGATCCTTGAGAGCAAGTATTTGACCAAGAGTGTAGAAAATTGCATGTATTTGAAGAGGAGACTTTATCGTTTCTAATTGAAGAAAGGAACCTCACATGAACCACTACACGAAACTTCTTGCGGATTTGGCGAAAGTAGATGTGATGATTGAAGATGAGGATAAGGCGTTGTTATTGTTGAATTCCTTACCCGACGAGGAATATGAGACCTTCGTTCTTACACTGATTAATGTGAAGGCATCTCTTTCGTATAGTGAGGTCATCACTGCACTTGTGAATTATCAGTTTCGAAAGAAGGATAAGGAGAATTCAGTTGAGCAGGTAGTGGGGGCATTGGTCGCAAGAGCAAAAGTTCCAAACCGTGATAGGAGCTCGCAGTCTAGAGGGGTATATCTTGGAGTTCGTAGGAATCAGTGTACCTTTTGTAAAGAGGATAGATATTGGAAAGCCGAATGTACAAAGGTGACAGATCAAGCCAGAAAGAATAAAAGAAAAGCTATTCAAGCTTCAGAGGTGAATGTTGTCAAGGCTAGTGGCAACAATTCGGATTCTTCGGGCTACTCCTTATCTGCACCACCGTCAGTTTGTATTACCGACTCTAAAGAGTGGATGTTAGATTCGGGTGCTTCTTACCATATTTACCCTAGGAGGGATTGGTTCTCCAGCTTTCAGGAGTTGGAAAGAGAGGATGTTGTGCTCATGGGTAATGAACATGATTACCCTATTGATGGTATTGGTACCGTTCGTATTAGGATGTGTGACAGGATGATTTAGGAGTTGGATGAAGTGAGGTTCGTTCCTAAGTTGAAGAAGAACATCATTTCACTTGGAGTTTTAGAGGCAGCAGGCTATAGGGTGATCTTAGAGGATGCATGTTTGAAGGTCATATTTGGGTCCATGATTATGATGAAGGGAGTCAAGAGGAAGAATTTGTACTATTTGATTGGGAGCATGGTGATTGGTAGAGAGCTGATGAATTCTCTGGATTCGGCTAGACTATGGCGTTTGTTGAAGCTGGGATATTTGATTGGTGATGCCGTGCATGGATTGTTGAGGAGTGCTTTGACCTGCAGATTGAAGTCCTATGAGCACATTGATATGAGCAAGAAGACCGAGGTAGAGTTTGGCACTTCTATTCACCGAGTGAATGGTCTACTTAGTGGTGTTCATTCAGGCATTTGGGAGCCTTCCAAAGAGGAATCATTGGGAGGTAATCGGTATTTGGTTTTCTATTTTAGGGATTGTTCTAGGTATTTATGGGATGTAACCAAGTCCCGTTGATATGAAGTCCTAGAAGTTAACAACAGGTGGAGGAAGTGTATTGGCGGAAAGGTAACACGTTGTTCTGATTTTAGTAGGGGTTCTATTCTGTATTTGTGCCGAGCTCACGGCAGTTTGAGACACTTCATTGGAGAGGAAACATTGGGGCAATGAGATGAGATGACATTTTTGATTGGTCGTTCCTTTCTGGAGGAGGATCGGCGTTTGATGTCGAGCATTGGTTTTAGTGTTCGGGCTTTGACATATTTGGGTCATCTTGTTCATAGGTTGCTGACTGCTACGTTTAGAGATTTTGGATCTGGTGAAGCAGCTTCAGATTTTAGGTTGCGTCGGATGTTTGGTTGCCTAGCATTTGGTCACATCGAAGATGTGAGATTTGATTTGATTGCACATTTGGGATTTAGAGGCTCGTTTGGTTATCAGTTGGGAGACTTTGATTTTGTTCTGAGCAGGTATGTCACATTTGACTCTCGACAGGTGGAGAGTATTGATCAGATCATTAGGATACCATAGCAAGTGGAGAGTGATGCTACTCCATGTTGTGTGGAGATTACTCTACATACTCTAGATCATATTGGACCGTTTGGGATTCTAGCTGAGATGACACAGTTTGGAGATCATTTGGATTTGGATGCAGATAATGAGTTGGTTGATTCGAGTGTACCTGGTGGATATAGTTCGGATTTGGATATGGCCGTTGATTCACCTCTGTAGGCGTATAAAACTGCTTATAGGTCTCTTAACACAGCTCGGTACGATGATTCAACAAGCTTACAAACCATCGGGCGATGTATTCAAACATGACCGTTAGACCACAACATCGAAGCTAAGTGAGACGCGACGAAGAAAATAACGAGGCGACGAGGTTAAGCGGATTTACTGCCAAATCAGGATCAGGACTGCTAAATAAGAGTCCAAATTAATAATGAAACCCGGATAAACCGTGAAACCGGAAAACGATGAAACGACAAACACTTGGAAGGCTCGGCCAAAACCGATCCACCTCTAGGTGGCTCGGTGGCCGAGCCACTAAGGTGGCCGAGCCACCTTAGCCTGGCCCAGATCTGGGCCCAGATCTGAGCCCAGATCTGGTTCTAAATGCCTATAAATAGTTCTTGAGGGCTCATTTTTTCAGAGGTTGGAATTTTTGGAGGCGAAGCTCTGCTGGATTGAGATCTAAACCTCGGAGTTTTTGAAGCTTTGAAAACTCGGACTTTTCAGATCTAGTTCTTGGCGATCATCCACGCCAAATAAGGCAGGAGTTCGAGAGAGATCAGATCTGAGATCTACACGGTTATCTTCCGGATCAAAACTTGGTTTTTGATCTCGAGAAGAGTCTCGATTTCGCTTGGTCGATTTCGATTACTTCGGGCGATTATTTCCTTGGTGAACTAATCCCCCCGGCTGTTATTTCCTTCGTGAAATAACATCCATCATACCGTGTAGATCCGACCGGATTAAGATCGTGCGGTGGTCCACGGATTAACCCCGACGTAGGCAAAGAACCCACACAAGCAAGAGACCGCAAAACAGGATCTTACGATTTGTTCGAAAAAAGAAAGTTGTAATTTTTTTTTTAGATTTTTTGATTTTGTTGTAACCGGATCTTATAAAAAGACCGGATCCCATTGTAACCGAAAAATAGTTATTAATGGAAGCAATGAAATCAGAGAAGACGATTTTTCTCGCTGCCGAGATCGTTGCGCCGCAGCCGCGGATCTTAATCCCGGTCGAGGAGGAGGTCGAGTATGAATTCGACCAGCAAAAGTTCGAGGAGTATCTATCATCCTCGTCCGGATCCACCTCCCCCCGTAAGTCCAAGAAATCCCAGAAGTTCTCCTCCAGGAGAAAAGTCCGTTGGTACGAATAAGTACAGAGTACCAACGAAGATCTCACCCCAATTGATGCCGAAGTTGCATCGGGTGAAGTTTCACCAACCTCCAACCAGGTCAGATCTGTTCTGGCCGATTCCTCCGTCGCTGAAGGCGTAGCGACTCTTTCAAAGAGAGCCCGCCAGAGGCGGCGTCAACGCCTGGCGCGACAATTTGCAAAGGCGATGGAGTCCACTGACGGAATCCGCTACGACGCGAATTTGAAGAATAGGAGAGGCAAACAGCCTCAGCAACCAATGAATGGCAACTCCTCCAAGCCGCCAACGAATGAATGGGTCTGTGTCAAACGGAATCGTTCGACACTAGATGAGCGCATTCGCAAGCGCCGCGCGCTGTCAGCGCAAGCAACCTCAGGTGGAAGTGTTTGGTTTGTTTCACTTTGGGGCCCTTGAGAGAGCTATCAGCCGCAGATTTGTTGGTGAAGAGTTGAGAACTCTTCTATTGGATTGAATGTCTTTAGAGGCCATTTGGTAAATTACGTGAAGGCTTGATTCCTTGGGCAAGTGGATACGTAGGCAGTCATTTATGATGTAGCCGGTTTGGTGAGTTGATACTGATATTTGGAGTTTGTTCGCATCCTTGTTTGGGTTATCGACTTGTTGCGGATTGAGTCTGTTGTCGTGGATTTGTTCCACTTCATACTGGACGCAACAAGTGAGACATTTGATTAGTATTGGTGTCGGCTCAGTTTTGGGAAAACTTCGCTGAGGTGGAGAATTGTTGGATAGCAGGTTCCTAATATGTATCCTAATTTATTTTGGTAATAGGTTATTGGGATTCCTAATCTGTTTTGGTAACAGGATTCCAAATCTATTTTGGTAACAAGTTATTCGGATTCCTAATCCGTTTTGAGTTTGGTTTTAGAATTCCTAGTATGCTTTTGGTTTTAGGATTTCTATATATATATGAACATGTTTTAGGTTTGGTGAGCAGCGAAGGGGATATTTGGAGCATAGAAAAGAGGTATTTTCTGAGCTATTGATTAGGTTTTTGTTTGGAGAGAATTAGAGCTTTGTTGGTGAGATTAATTGATGAGTTTGTGTGATTTTGTAATCTCAGTTTGTACTCTTCTTTTCTATTAGTGAAAACCACATCCCCTTCTTTCCTCGTGGACGTAGGAAACTTGCTGAACCACGTTAAAATTGGTTGTTTGAGTTTGTGGTGTTATTTTGCATTGTTTGGCCTTCTCTCGGCGTTTGTTTGATTTGGTCTCTTGAAGCACATCGGTTTGGTTTTGGCTTCCGCCTCGCGCAATAGTGAGTTGTGAAATGAAGTAACCGAATTAATTAAAATAGAACAGTTGATTTTGAAGACATGACACTAATTATTAAAGATGACAAAAAGTGCCACATTATAGCTACAAAATAGAATAACATTATAACAGAAGAAATACAAATTTCAGCCCCTTGAAGTGTTAGACCCTAGAGGGGGGTGATTAGGGTCTTATGCTAATCTAATCTGATTTTATGCCAATTGAAATAATTAACAAGTTATCCTAGCAAGTATGAAATACAACAAGATATATGAGCTAGGATGAGCAATATAAACTAAGAGGTATATCCTAGCAATAAGATATACTATGAATTATATGTAAGGATATATAAACTAATATAAGGGTGAAATAAACAATCTACCAAAGTGATAGGGCAATATGAAGTGCAATACACAAAGGCAATATAAGATATGAATACAAGAATAAGAACGCCAATGCAATCACAAACAAAACGATATGATTACGGAGTTTGGTCTAACCACTTGACCTACGTCTCCGCTCCTCACCTCGAGGAGATCTTCACTATCACAACCGGGTTTTCTACGTTTATCCGAATAACGTTTACACCACACAATACGGTTTTTTAGTTTACCGAAAACTCTACAATCTCACACACTCTTGTAATCCCACTCTACGCCCTCTCAAGTGTTGACCTAGACGTGTCTCCCTCAAGTGCTCGGATACTACCACTCCCTAGGTTCGTCAATCGATACCACTCCTCTTGGGACGATCCCCGACTCTCGCCACACACTTCTCTCGGTTGTAGGCGTATAAAAATGCCTATAGGTTCCTAAACACAGCTTGGGACTAAATACAGATGATAAGCATTATCATCCAAGTCAGGAAAGGATTATCTGGTCCCGTGAAAGATAACGATTACACAAAGTGAGTCATTGGAGTGTACAAGTCACCAGAATGACGAAATGCGTAATACAAGTTCGGAGAAGTCAGAAAGTGTCGAACACCTCAAAGTGGACCGCAAAATGAAGAGGCATTTAGACCATGCTACAATTTGAATCTGTAAAAGTTCAAAATATGAAAGTTGTAGGCCTCTTAGTCAGCTTTCTAACACATCTTGAATCACCTCATTCCGAGGTCGGATGAGTGAGTTAAGACCGTTATAGTAACTCCGGGATGGTCATATCCGACCCGCGCTACAGTCCGACACGCTACAGTCTGACCCGCACTACAATTCCGACCCGCACTACAGCCCGACCCGCACTACAGTCCGACACGCGCTACAGTAATCCAACCCGCGCTACAGTGATCTGACCTGTAAAAAAAGTAAAGTTTTGACTATGCTGGGATTTGAACCTGAAAAATCTCAAAACATAAAAGTTGTAGATCTCTTCGTCTGATTTCCAATGTATCTTGAATCAGCTTAATCGGAGGTCGTATGAAAAATTTAAGTCCAAAATACCGAAGATGTCTCAAACTGACCCGCGTAGCGGCGGGTCGGATCCGTCCGACCCGCGCGGCGGCGGGTTAGATCCGTCCGACTCGCGCCCACGCGGGTCCCATCAGTCTGTCTCATGCCCAGAACTGCCCGTAACCTCCAAAACGCATTTTTAGGCTATTTCGATCGGTTTCTTTTGTTCCAGATGTTCCTAACTGCCTAGATATCATCTACAAACATGGTTAGTCCGTTATTAACTGAAGATAAGGCCAAATCACTGATTCTGATCCAAAACTCCCCAACCGAAGCCTATAAATACGGGCTCAGGGCTTATTTCAAAACAGGGGATTAATTATCAAGACGAGGAGGTGCTGCCGGATTGAGGAGTCAAAGGAGCACGAATTTCAGCAAGGTCTAGCGAGATCCCGGCGAATCCCGGTATAAAGAAGGAGCAATTCGAAGGATCTGAAGCCCGTTCCCATCCGTTCCTCGAGATTAGGCTTGGTCTTAATCTCGAGAAGAGCTACTGATTTCGCTTGGTCAATTTCAGCGCTTTAAGCAAATACCTCCTTGGTGAGGTAAGAACTCTGCCGAATTTTCAATAACCGGATCTGATCGACGGTCGTCCACGAATAAACCCCGGCACAGGCAAAGATCCCTCTGGGTTTTGTTTGTACGAGAATTGTATCTTTTATTTTCATTGTGTAAAGGTCTTATAAAAAGACCGATCTTTTTCAACTTATTGTAACGATCGAAGTTGTAATGTGTTATACAATGAAGAAAACAATTTTCGACGCAAACATCGGTGTACAAGTGTATTACAAAGTGATTCTCACAATAAGCACACTTACAATAAATGATTGTTCTCTAATATGGATGAGAACACAATGAAAGCTCACACTCAAATGTTACAACTCTCACCAACCCAAATATACAATGTATGCAAATACAATAAGCTCAAGTTGGTGTGTGTAAACAATAAGTTAAATAAAATCTAACTCAAATAGCAAACTAGCAATAATAAGAATATGAAAATCAATAATAAAATTGCTAGAGAAAGGAGTTTGAAAACTTCTCTATAAACACAAAGAGAGGATGAGAAGATATTGATGAGTGAGGATGAGAAGATATTGATGATGAACTCCTTAACAGATGATGCAAGCTCCTCTTTGTAAAAGAAAACCTTAAGAAATAAACTAAACAAACTGTAAAACCCTCTTAAACTTGTTTAAAACTTTCTCCAATACTTGCTGGTAGAAGAGGGGTTGAGGGGTTTTTATAGGAAGAGAAACCAAGTGCCAACAAGCCAAACAAAACAACAAAAATCCCAGAAAATCAGGAAACGAATCTGTACAAAAAGAGCCGTTGGGGTCAACGGCGGTCGACCGTGGAAAACTCGCGGTCGACCGCGAGCCAGCTAAGAAACCCAAAAAACTTCCAGACTTACGCGGTCGACCGTGATGATCATAATTTTCGAGTTGACGGTCGACCGTAACGGTCGACTCCGAAAGTTTCTGTTGGCTCCGCAAGGAAAAACAAAGGTGTGGTCGACCATGGCGGTCGACCGTGAACTGATATATGAAATGAACAGTTTGAAAGTTGTTTATCTGATTTTGAAACCCTGATTAAAAATATCAAACAAATTCCAAAAAATGTAAAACTTTGGGAAATAATTGTAGACATGATAATACACATGCTACAAAAACTGATTTTCAAAAAGAACTTCTCAAATGAAAAATATCATCATTTTGCAAAATAGTCCAAAACATGAAAATATGAACATATGAGTTTTGACATTTTAGCTTAACCATGTTTTGAAACAATACAAAATAATTTTATAGACTTAAAGAAAGATGTAAACTATTGTTATGAAGTCTATAAACTATGAATATGATATTTTATAAAAATACACATATAGTGCACTAAAACATGATTTCATTGAACTAAATAAAATTGATATTGATGAAATCATATATATGCATATAAGTATGAAACAAAAATATGTTTTCAAATTATATTAAATTGTTTCATATTAAAACTTGAAAACTATTAAACCAAAACATATATGTATATATATAACTATATATATACAAAACCAAAACGTGTGTGTATATGATTGAGCTTAAAGTACGTACTAACACACATAATATAAACTCCTAAACTAAATTACCCAAGCTTGATCTTGATCTTCAATAGCTTGACTTGGTAATCTTGCGGATGAAGCTTGAACTTATATCTTTAATTTGAATGTACATTGCTTCATTCTACTATTTCGCCAACCTCCATTGGATATGATCGTTGAAGCTATATTCCATCCATCCTCCAACACGTTGTTTGCCTAGAATAAATACGAAAAACACAAATACTAGACAAACAAAATTAGTCGTAAATTGTTTGTTAAACATCATCAAAACAAGAAGGCCAACGTGAAGTACTTGGTTCCATTTTCATTTTCTTCTTCAGCTTTTCACTCTTGGGCCCAAATAGTCGTTTTCTGGCGTTAATAACTTTTCTACTACCAGTTTCTTTGGTTTCCACCGTAGGAGGTTGTATTTCTCCTACTTTTCGAACCTCCTGCGCAATTATACATGTTGCTTTTTGATTGGATTCTTCTTTTTCATTTATCTTAACAAGGAAAACATATTCCTTTTCTAAGCATGATTTCATTTTCTTGTAACATTCAGAAGATTCATCCTCAAACATCTCTATATATGCAATAGATGTGAAACCAATCAAAATTTCTGCTTCGTCAAATAAAGTTACATTTGTTGTATCTGTTCCATCATTTACCTCTAGGTGTAAGTTATACTTGGAATGTTTTTTTGCATAAGAAAGTGTAAATATATATTAACAATAATTTAATAATTAATGTATATTATCCAACCTGATTGTCCAATATGAATGTCCATTTTTATAGTTTGTGCAATTTGCCTTGCTGCCATTAATCTCATGCACTGCCTTTTTGCATTTTGCACATGCACTAAAAAATGGTTCTTCCGCATTAACTATTGTTATAATTTTTTCCGCAAATGAGCAAAACATACTCTGAAGAGAAGTCAAATAAAATAAAATCTTAGATGATTAATTAAATTAATTTTTATGTAATACATTTAACATACCTTAGACAATTGAGGTGAAGAATTGATAACATCAGTTAGCTTGACCCTATTTGCTTGAGTGATCCTTTTTGTTGGTGTCAACATTACATTTTTACTACTCTCACTGTTTGAATTACCAAGCCTAAAATTTATGAGAAGAAAGAGTTAAAATTAATGAACAATTGTTTTTTATAAAATGGCTTTATTATATATGCCCCTTCAATTATAGATATGTTGAAACTTATACCACAAGTAATTATAATTTCAAATTTGAAAATTTTTATGACAGAATTAACATTATATTCCTGTTTATATATTAAGAAAGAAATGACCCAAATAATTTTAGAACAATTTTTAACCATGTTTTGCTCTTCAAGTGTTATTGTTCTCTTCATATTCTCATTGTTATTACTATTCCAAGGATATTTTAATTAAATTATTGAAATATCACAATTTAAAATCTATATGGTTGAGATAATGTGTTTTAATATTGGCTTTAAAACTTTATTAGGATAAAATCATACTCCCTTTAAAAGTACGAGTTCGGAAAAATCTTTCCATGGTTAATATTATCCTTAACTTTTTTAAATATTATATTATTATCCTAATATATTCTAATTATCCTATCTTCTTTAAATTGGTAACTACATGATTTATCCTATTCATAATGAGACGTAACATGTTATTGGATAAAAGAGATACGTTTCATATAATTCAAATCGTTTACTTATTTTAGTTCATAGAGAAATCTAAAAAACATATACTAGCAGCACCTAAAAGTTTTTGGACTTTGTAAAAGATATTCTCCAAGTTTTTTAAATTGCAAAAACGCCCCTATAAATTCAAAATTTTATTAAACCATCTTAAAAATTATAAATTTTACTTATTTCAATTCAGTGAGAAATCTGAAAAACATATGCTAGCAAGATACTAAAATTTTTTTGACTTTGGAGAAAATATCTTGTAAGTTTTAATTAAAAATTACAAAAACACCCCTAAAAATTCAAAATTTATAAAAATTACCTTAAAATTTTTAAACCTATAAACACACTAAAAACCAATAAATAACATAAACAACCCCCGAAAATTTATGGAATTTACAATAAACACTAAACTTTTTACAAATTGCAAAAAAACGCTCAAAATTGTAAAATTTATAAAAATCTTGATAATTTCCAACCTAACAGTACATTAAAAATATAGAAATTAAAAATATCCCCTATATAATTTATAATCTATACAAAACACCCTTTAAGTTTCAAAAATTATAACCAAACCCTTAAAATTCAAAATTTATAAAAAACACCCTGAGAATTTCAAACTCATTAGTAAATAAAAAGCATAGGAATTTTAAGTAGTCTATAAATAATTTACAATCTGTAGAAAAGACCCATAAGTATATAAAATTACAGAAAGCCCCTAAAATTTATAATTTATGAAAAAAACACCATGAGAATTTCTAACCTATAGACATTAAAATGAATATGCAAAATTACTAACAACCCTTAGATAATTAAAATTTTGCCAAAAAATATCATACACCCTTTTAAAAGTATAGGTTTAGGAAAAACTTTTTATGTTTAATATTATCCATAACATTTTTCAAAAGGACATAAGTAATTGAAAATCTATTAAATTTGAAATTTAATACATTACAAATTACCCCTCCAATGTTTAAAAAATTTCAATGATTTTTTGTAATCCCTAATTCCAATGTAATGTTTAATACTTTGTGTATTTGTAAATTATAAGATTTTTTGGTGTTTTTTTACAAATTTTAAAACTTTTGAGGGTGTTTATTTTGTAGTTTTCTAAATTTTCATTGTATTTTTAGTGTAATGCATAAATACTTTAATTAATAATGATATTGAAGAGTAAGTTATTCTTAAGATTATTAGGCCATAGTTAAGTGTGCACATTACTATTCCTAGGCAGTATAAATAATATATGTAAATTTTTTTAGACAATCTATATAGTGGTTAAAAAGATTTTGACTTTAATGTATTATTTTTTTATAAATTATATTTAATGTGAACCCACCATATGCACGCAACTTGAACTATTTTATATATTGTGCATATTCATATATATAATGGCAACATTGCCTACCAACGGGAAGTTCCTGGAGAATACTATGCATAGTATTCTTAAGGATAACCCGACATCAAAAACTATTTAAAGTGAAAACCGACCATCTGAATAGTCTTTCTTAATCATTATTGAGATAATTAAAACTCTCCCACTGTGGCTCTAAGTTCCTTTAGAGATGATGCACATTCCATTGGCTTCAACTCAATTGGAACAAATCCACTAAATCCTTTCAAATCTTCTTGAAATAAATTTGTTGGTCATCGGTATATTGTTGATAACAAGAATCCTCTCATGAAAAGAAAGATAACAAAATACCTTTTTTCCTTCATCTGTAGTCCTTGATTATTTCCAATGGCAAGAATTATTTTATCAACCCTCCCACTACGATTCTTTGATCACTCTTTTTATTTTTCCCAATAAAATTCTTACTATAATATTGTTGAGCGTTCGACAATTTTCCTCCATTTCAATATCCCTGACTGATCAATCAACTAACAGTGGGTCCACCAAATCAAAATCATTAACCATAAGGAAAGCGAGAGATAAGAAAATACATTCTTTCCCTTTTTCATGGTTAAACTTATACCTCCTCCCATTGTGTCAAGGCATTTAACACTCTATTGTTAAAATCCTGACATGGTACTTGATAATTTACTTTTCATTAATTGCTAATCTGTAGCAATTAGTAAACCTTTGTGTCAAGTTTTCGCAAGAAAATACCGTCAAGAATTTGACACCAAAACTCCCACTTTGTCCTTGTTTTCAAGGAAACCTTGGTAGTCAGAACTGTGCTCATCGTTTCTACTACCTTCACTCCCACTTGGTCTAACATTCAGAAAGTTAGGGCCAAAACCAAAATTCCATCTCAATTCCTTCCATGAACGAGAGGTCCATTCAAATTGGACAATCAAACCTTCGGACACTTAGGGTCATTCCAAACTCCCACTTGGTCAAACATTCGGACAGTTAGGGCCAAAACTAAAATCCCCTCTCGATTCCTTCTATAAACAAGAAGTCCACTCAAACTTGAGAGATCAAACCTTTTGACAGTTAGGATCTGTGACACCCCTAGTTTAACACAAAGTTGTAGTCCAAGGTGAACCCAGAGATGTCAAACCTGTCATGCACCCACACCGTGCATAAACACGTTTCACCAATCACAGTAATATCCTCTAGTAAGTGTACGTACAAAAATAGGAAAAATAAAGAAATAAAGGTAATAGACATGATATGGAAAAAAAGATATCTCATAAATAAAAATCATGTCTCAACTAAAGTACATCTGATATATGGAATAAAGAAATATGTCAACATGAATCAACCAAAAATCGTACAAAGGCACACTGCCTTTACAATATGAAAATAAAACTCTAAAGTCAGAATGAAAATCAAAAAAGAAATCTATTGTGGAGCCTCTACTAATAACTCATGTAACGGCACCTATGCAAGAACTCCATCATCCTGTGGCTCTCCGAACCTCTGTACTGCCTGAAAGAAGAGAAAACAACAAAAAGAACCACATAAAGAGAGTCAGAACGCTACAGCAAGATCACCTCCATCCCCCCCTAGGGGAAGGGCTACTAGATAGAGTGGAGGCTTTATCTATAAGCATAGTCTACCTAGGTCATTTTCTCTGTATCTAAGTGGATTTAATAATTAGATACCTATAATGCGAGACGTAGTACGTCAAGCAAAATAATCCAAACAAGGAAACCCTTATGTGTATACCATATGTCTCAAATTATAGATATCTAAACATTAACAATGAACTAGAAATAAACAATCTAAATAAAATTAATAATTAAAAACATACAACACGAGACTAGTACGTCGAGCGAAATAATCCAAACAAGGAAATCATCATGTATATACCATGTCTCAAATTATGAATCACTTATCATTGATCCTAACTTAAGAATAAAATAAAGCAATGCATAAAGGAAATAAAGACATTAGTATATTGTATTTATAATATCTTCCACTATCACTGGGAAGATGAAATAAATACCAACATATAACCTTGTATACTATCAAGAGCAAAGTATCTCGGTCTTATAGTTCAAAGATAGACCGTATTCATGTTGGCCTCTTTGTTTTGATGATGTTTAATAAACAATTTACATCTAATATTATTTGTCTAGTGTTTGTGTTTTATATTTATTCTATGCAAATAATATGTTGGAGGATGGATGGAATCAAGCTTTCACGATTATATCCAATGAAGGTTGGCGGAATAGTGGTTGAAGCCTTGCTATTCAAAGTTGAAGATCCAAGTTCAAGCTTCATCCAAGTTTACCAAGTTGATCTACAATGAAGATCAAGATCAAGCTTGGGTAAAAAGTTTAGGTTTTATATTATGTGTGTTAGTACTTTAAGCTTAATATTATACACACACATTATGTTGGTTTTCATATATATATATACACAATTTAATTTTGGTTTCCATGTATATATATAGTTATATATACATACATAGTTTTGAGTTTTCATATTTATAAATATGAGATTACATATTTCATATTTATTATTGTGTTTTGGTTTAACTATATAGGTATGAAACATATACACTCTATTTTGTTTAAATATATATTGCATAGAATATACAATTTTGTGAAAATATTATTTTCTTGGTTTATGGACTTAACAATATTCATATACATCTTTTATTAAGTCTATATAATCATTGTGTAAAGTTTCAAAACATGGTTTAACCAAAATATTCAAAGTTGGAGCTTTTTGAAAAATTATGATATTTTACATTTGGGATGCCTTTTTGAAAACCAATTTTTGTAGCATATATATTATCATGTCTACAATCATTTCCCAAAGTTTTATATTTTTTTGAATTTATTTACTATTTTTAAAGGCAGTTTAAAAATCAACATTTCATTTTCAAACCTGGAATATCGAATATATCAGTTCACGGTCGACCGCGCGTGCCTCTGCGGTCGACCGCGCATGCCTCTACGGTCGACCGCACTTTATTCAGAGATTGCGTTCTGATTTTTATCAAATCACGGTCGATCGCCCTTGGCTCTACGGTCGATCGTCCTTGGCTCTACGGTCGACCGTCATTTTTCCAAAGAGCAAAAATATTCTTCATATTTTCTCACGGTCGACCGGAGGTGGCTCGGCGGTCGACCGCGACTTTTTCAGCCTGTTTACCAACAACTAGTTTTGGCCCGCGGTCGACCGCCAGTGGCTCTACGGTCGACCGCCGATCAATAACGGCTAGTTTTCTGTCCTTTTTCCAGCTGTGTTTTCTGAGGGCTTTTTGGTCTTTTTCTTGGGGTTTTTGCTGAGGTTTTGGGTTCCTATAAATACCTCCTTGCTTTCATCTTTCATACAAACTAATGAAATAGTTTAAACAAGTTTAAAGAGTTTTAAACAAGGGTTTAACTTTGGTTTAAGTTTGTTTAAAAAGCTTTTAAGCAATTGAGGGTTTGAGTTTGTGAAATCAATTCCACAAGAGCTTGAGGAGATCATCTATTGGAGTTTGAGAATACAACTATTCTCCCTCCATCTCTTGTCATCTATTGAGAAGTTTTTCTAAACACTTTTCTAGCTTTTTATTTATTTGTTTGATTATCATCTTATTAAAGCTAGTTTTATATTGAGTTTAGATTTGGTTAATCTTATTGTTACACACACCCACTTGAGCTTATTGTATTTTCATTCATATTATAATCGGGTTGTGAGATTGTGACAATGAGTGTGAGCTTATATTGTATTCTCATCCATATTAGAGAACAAATCATTTGTTGAGACTTTATTTGTGAGAAACACTTTGTATAACACTATTACACCGAGAGGAGTGTGTGGTGAGGACGGAGTCGATACTGAGAGGAGTGGCATCGGTGGCCTAGTGAGAGATGATAATTCTGAGCACTTGAGGGAGTCGATACGTGAGGACCAACACTTGAGGTGGTAGTTAGTGTGTATACATTGTGAGTGTTGTAGAGTTTTCGGTTAGCTAGAAAACCGAGTGTGTAGAGAAGTTCTGGCTTCCAAATCGGGTTATGTAGTGGATTCTCCCTGAGAGTGGGAAGCGGGGATGTAGGACGGAAGGTCCGAACCTCGTGAACATATTGTGTGTTTGAGTTTGCATTGGCGCACCTATTCTTATGTTGATATCTTATATCGCCATTGCCTATTGCTTGTTGTTTATCTTTTCCACTATCTTGTTTAGTTTGTTTCTCCCTTGTGATAGTTTATATATCCTTGCATATACCATATAGATATCCCATTGCTACGATATAACATCTTGTGTATATTGCTTATTCTTGCTTATAATTAGTTGTATATCATACTTGCAAGAATGTAGTTGTTAATAAGTTTTAATTGGCACAAAATCGGATTAGATTAGCATAAGACCCTAATCACCCCCCTCTAGGTTCCAACAATTGGTATCAGAGCTTGGTGCTCTTTGATTTAAGGTCTAATCGTCTTGAGTTAAAGATCTAAGTTATCTTTTTGTGCTAATCTAGTTTTGATTGCATTTACATATTGCTTGCATATTTTTATAATTATGGATATGAATGGTGCATCTTGTTTAGGCTATGATCCTAGTGTTGCTCCTTTATTCGATAATTTTCCTTATGCTCAATGGATGTTTAGATTCAAAATATTTGCTAGATCTAAACATATCTTTATATGGGAAGTTATTGATAGTGCATATGTTGTGCCCAAATTAGATAAATCTAATTGGAGTACAAATGATAAGAGAATATTTGTTTTAAACAAGGTTTTGTTAGAATTCTTGCTTAAAGCGTTTGATACATCCATTTCTAATAAATTTGCTTGTTTTGATAGTGCCTATACCTTATTGAAACTTATAGAGGCACATCATGGTAACTTGGAGGAGGTTCAACAAGCTTTGGCGATTTCCTCTTCAAGTTTAAGTAGAGCTTCATCGTGTACACGGCCACTAGGCGATAGCCCTAGTTTGGTAAGCGAGTTCGAATCCAATAATGATTTATCTAGTGATGAATTTGCTTGCACTAGTGAAAAATTATTGCATGCCTATAACAAATTGCATAAAAAATTTATTGATTTGCAAAGCAAGCATGTAGAACATAAATCCGATCATGAGAAGTTAGCTTCCAAATTTGATATCATTGCTCAAGAAAATATTACACTTAAAGAAAACAATAATATGCTAAATTTGAAAAATAATAATTTGAAATTGGATATTGCTAACTTGACTCATGACAAAAAAGATGCCATTTTAGAAGTAGAAGCTAGTAGAAAACAATTGGATATTCTTATAAATGATTTTGTTTCTTCTACTTCTAATAACAATACTTGTATGCATAATGATGAGTTGAATCATGTTAAGGACCGCATATCATCTTTAGATTCAACCCTTAAAATATGTATTGTTAATAATGATAAGCTTATGGACTTGTGTGCAAAGTCCCGTGTTAACACTTCAAAATCAAACACTCTTTATGCACACATGTATAGCAAAACTTATAATAAGTGTTCTATTTGCGGCCGTCAAGGTCATTCAGCCAAGTTTTGTTATGATGCACATAAACATAAGAATTCTAATGCTCCTTGTACATATCATGTAGCTTCTTCATCTTGTACACTTACACATTCACATGCTCATTCTCACAAAGTTCATCATAAGCATGCTAGTGTGTTCAAGTGTGATCATTGTGGTCGTTTTGGTCATTTGGCCAAATATTGTTTTGATTTGGAAAATAAATTTCATTGGCCAAATGTTTCTAGTAGACCACATGGTTATAAATGTAATGTTTGTGGTAGATTTGGCCACTTAGGAAAGTTTTGTTTTGATAATGTTTCACATTTGCAAAGAGCTTCAAATAATTTACCTTTGTTTGCAAATGGTTCCCGTGCACGAGCTAATGGTCCACAAAAACAAATGGATCTCTTTCATTGCACATATTGCAATCAGAAAGGTCATTTGAGTGATTATTGCTTTGACCGTATTAGTACACCACATGCGCCCAAACGGGTTCATAACCCTAGGGCTTTGAGCTTTATTGATAGGGGTCATGTCCCTAAACAATCCGGCACCAAGATTGCTTGGGTGCCAAAATGATTTTTTTAACCAAGAACTTAGTGTTTTTATTTTTCTTTTTTTTGGTTTTTAAAATATGCTTTAAATATGAAAATAATTTTTCTTCTTTTGTTTTCATGACTATGAGTTTCAATTTTCATGAGAGGTTTATATTTATATAACCCCCTGGGTTTATTGGGTGTTTATTCCCAAATCATGTTTGTCGGGTGCTAGAATGATTATATAGGTTGTAACAAGCTTAAGAGCTTGATATATTGTTACCTCTCTTGAAATCCTTTTGTCAAATATTTTATTTTGATTTGTTGCTTTGAATTCATTATATTTCACTTATATGATGATATTTATATGTTTGTGCTCATGGATCATCTATTCGTGCTTTATAATGTATTCTATGAGTGGTTTGATCAA
>BQKN01062132.1:186252-242881 GCA_022839385.1 Asparagus kiusianus
CCCCCTTGCTCTCATCTTTCATACTAACTAATGAAATGTTTTAAACAAGTTTAAAGAGTTTTAAACAAGGGTTTAACTTTGGTTTAAGTTTGTTTAAGAAGCTTTTAAGCAATTGAGGGTTTGAGTTTGTGAAATCAATTCCACAAGAGCTTGAGGAGATCATCTATTGGAGTTTAAGCATACAACTATTCTCCCTCCATCTCTTGTCATCTATTGAGAAGTTTTCCTAAACTCTTTTCTAGCTTTATATCTATTTGTTTGATTATCATCTTATTAAAGCTAGTTTTATATTGAGTTTAGATTTGGCTAATCTCATTGTTACACACACCCACTTGAGCTTATTGTATTTTCATTCATAGTATAATTGGGTTGTGAGATTGTGACATTGAGTGAGAGCTTATATTGTGTTCTCATCCATATTAGAGAACAAATCATAAAATTACATTGAGTGTGAGCTTATACTGAGTGTGAGCTTATATTGTGTTCTCATCCATATTCATAAAATTACATGTTAGGAAATGCGGCTCGAACCCTGCAAACACATTTTAAACAAACAACTCTGAACTCAGGAAATCAACCTTAGTAGTCGACTACTAGCCTGAGTAGTCGACTACCCTGAGTTCATCAGAACATGGAAGATTCTAACTATGTGGTAGTAGTCGAATACTATTAACATTAGTCGATTACTCTGCTAAGAAACAGACTCTGTGAAACACATCAGGTAAGGAGTAGTCGACTACTCTCTCCGTTAGCCGACTACTCTGAGTTCAATAGAAGTCAAAATCTCAAAATTTTGATGTGTTAGTGTTCTATTCTCAAACAAAACTTGTTTAATTCACATGCAACTTAGGAAAATGGGATTTTGTCCTTTGAAAACAATTATCATAGATTAATTCACATGATTCGACTCTTTAATTAACACTAATAAAGGTTCAACATCTTAATTATCCATATTCTCACATAACACATGAATTTAAGACATGAATTAACTCGGACATAATTATATCTTAACAAGAAACAGGGATTACCTGATTTAAACACGTTCATGTCACTATGATCTGACAATCTAAAGTTCAAACATGATTAATCTACAAGAAGACTTAATTTATTATCAAATTAGGGTTTTCCACATGAGTTAGACTTTGATTTTCATATTAAAACGAAGTTAATATTTACCCTAATGATCATGATCAAATTTCTAACATAAATAGCAAGGAAAAACATTAGATCTAACAGGGATCACAGATCTATTATCAAAATCTACCTTTTTATTTCATGAAACTAAGAAAAGGCACGAAGAACATTGATTTTAATCACTTTAAATCTTATAATTACTAAGGGTGCAGGAACAGGTGAAGATGATCTTGCCTTAGAGTGTTATTGGAGTCCTAAAACACGTGTGTCCAAGATCCTTCTTCAACCACGATGCCAAAACTTCGCCTTCCTCTCGACAAAAGCCTCTAAACTCTCTCAAAACTCACAAACGAGGGTTTAGGGTTTGAGGAGAAAGGTTGTTGTCATTCTCACAAATTTTCTCTCTGAAAATAGGGTTTAAACGTGTAAGAAAAGAGATATAACAACCTGGGTTCGGATATAAACCAAATCCAACCCAAAATCTGAACGAAAAACTAGAAACTACCCCGGTAGTCGACTACTACTCAGAATAGTCGACTAGTAAGCTAGTTAGTCAACTACACTGAGTAGTAGTCGACTACTAACAGCCCAGAAACAGGTTTGTACATGTTTTCCATCTATACTCACATATATACATTGGATTGATCTCAAATCAATCCCTAGCATACTCAAACACCAAAATATATTATTTATAATCATATAACATACCTAATACTATTTGTCATAATTTATTCAAACTTTTGGGGTTTTACATTCTTCCCCCATTAAAAGAATTTCGTCCCAGAAATTCCACAATCATATCTTAGGGATTAATAATATAATAAAAGCATCAATAGGGGATAATCCAAACAAGGAAACCCTCCCGTACACATCTCATACCATTAATTCCCAGATATGAAACATAGCAATATCTACACTTGACCATCTCGAATACGAATACTCCCACTTAACTCCTAACTATGCGGATCTAGTACATCGGGTGAAAAATTCAAACAAGGAACCCCCCATATATATACCATGTGTTTCGAATGATTAGGAGCTAAGTGTTAATACCTCTATTCTAGCGTTAAATATAAATATGACCATATAACCAAATCATAAACAAAAGCAAATCATAATCAATCAATCAATTTACCTTCTCAAACAGGTGCGGGTAGTCGCAACGTATATCCTCTTCGCGCTCCTAAGAAGCCTCCTCAGTTCCTTTCCGGTTCCATTGAACTTTGACTAGAGGAATCACATTATTTCTAAGTCTTTTGTCCTCCTTGGCAAGAATACACACATGAATTTCAATAGTAGTCAAATCATCATGAATTTCAATCTCTGGCATGTCTAACACTCACTGCTGCTCCTCATCGCGTAGATGTTTCTTAAGCATCGGAACGTGAAAGATAACGTGTATACTCAACATCGATGCTGGAAGATCTAGCCGATATGAAATGGCTCCAATGCGCTCCACTATCCTGAACAGACCAATATACGTGGGGGCAAGATTTCCTCGTCTACCAAATCGCTAAACTCCCTTCATTGACGATACTTTCAACAATACATAGTCCCCAACCTGGAACATCGTCTCTGATCTGTATAACTCTTCTGACGACTCCACGCTATAAGAATGCGCTCCTGAATCACTACCACCTTCTCTGTGGTCTGTCTCACTAACTTCGGTCAAAGCAATAGGCTGTCTTCTGGTTTTGCCCAGCAAATAGATGATCTACAAGGCCTCCCCTACAATGCCTCATACAGTGCCATGCCAATAGTCGCTTGATAACTGTTCTTATAAGCAAATTCGATCAATGGGATGTGGTCCTCCCAGATGCCCTAAAAATCTATAATGCATGCTTGTAACATATCCTCCAACACTTGGTTGACTCTCTCCATTTGTCCATCTGTCTGTGAGTGGAAAACACTAGAGTATAATAACTGGCTACCGAAAGAATTCTGGAAGCTCCTCCAAAAGTGTGAAGTGAAAACTGAGCCTCGGTCTGATACAATCGTCTCCAGAACTCCTTTCAATCTCATGATCTCCTGGATAAATATCCTCACATAAGTCTCTGCTATATAGGTTGTCTTTACTAGTATAAAATGTGCTGACTTCGTCAACCGATCAACTATCACCCAAACTGAATCGTTCCCCTTCTTTGATCTCGGCAATCCTACAATAAAGTCTATGGAAATATCTGCTCATTTCCACTCCAGAATGGGTAGTGGCTGTAGGGTTCTTACTGGCCTCTGGTGTTCTACCTTCACTTGTTGGCAGGTAAAGCACTTAGCCACATACTCGACAATCTCCCTACTCATGCTGCTCCACCTAAAGTGTCTCTTCAGGTCCTTATACATTTTTATTGTGCCTGAATGCACTGTGTATCTGGTATGATGCGCTTCATCAAATAAGTCTTTCTTCAATTGTGGACTATTTGGCATCACCAATCAGCCCTTCATTCGAAGTCCTCCATCTGCTCCAATGGTCTAATCAGCGTTTAGCTCTTTGGAAATCTCCTCCTTTCGGATTTGAATCCAAGAGTCCTCTAGCTGAGCTCTGACCACTTTATCATTCTAAGATGGCTGTACTAACAATGCTCCCAAAAATGTGCTGCTCCCGTCGATCTCTGGTCTAAAGTTAAATTGGCTAAGGGTGTGAAGATATTGATACAAAGAGCACCTCAAAGCCGCAATCCGATGCCGACGCTTCCTACTCAGTGCGTCTGCTACTACGTTCTCCTTCCCCGGAGGGTAGTGAATCACAAACTCATAATCCTTAATAAATTCGACCTATCGTCGCTGTCTCTGATTTAGCTCTTTCTGAGAGAAGGGGTACCTCAAACTCTGATGATTTGTAAATAGCTCGAATTGTACTCCCTACAGATAGTGCCTCCATATCTTCAATACAAAAACTACTGCTGCTAGCTATAAGTCGTGTGTGTGATAACTCTACTCATGAGTCCTTAACTGTTTGAAAATGTAGGCCACCGCTCTTTGGGTCTGCATGAAAACACCTCCGAGACCTAATAACGATGCATCCATGTAGACAACAAAAGTTTTATCGCTGCACGGAATGATCAACACCGGTGCTATAGTCAACACCAGTCCTAAATGAACTTTCTGTAATAGCCAGCTCTGAAACCATCTTTGGCAGCTCCCAATCCAATACTACCTCAAATTTAGCTAGATCAACTGCAATGCTTTCTCTGTTGATGATGTGGCCTAAAAATCTGACCTCAGATAGCCAAAACTCAAATATATAAGGATGTCATCGATAAAAACAATCATGAACTTGTCCAAGTATGGACGAAAAACCCAGTTCATCAAATCCATTAATACCACAGGTGCATTGGTCAGTTCAAATGGTATGATAAGGAACTCGAAGGATCCATATCGAGTCAGAAAGGCGGTCTTGGGAATATCCATCTCCTGAACACGTAACTGATGATAACCAGAATGAAGATCTATCTTCGAGAAATGTTGCGCTCCTTGTAGCTGGTCGAACAAATAATCAATCCTCGTTAGTGGATACCTATTCCGGATAGTAACCTTATTCAACTCACGATAATCTATGCATAACTGAATACTACCGTCCTTTTTCTTCATGAAAAGGATCAGCGCTCCCCACTGAGAATGACTCCGACAAATGAAACCCTAAGATAGCAACTCATCTAACTGGATCTGGAGCTCCCTCATCTTAGCAGGCGCCATACGATAAAGTGCTCAGGATATCAATGTTGTGCCTAGCTGCAACTCTATGCAAAACTCGACCTCTCTCACTAGAGGTAAATCTGGTATGTCCTAAAAGACATCCTGATACTCTGAGACCACTCATGTCTCACTCAAATCAACACCCTGATCCCGCATCATCACCTCCTCGATGTATGCCAGAAATGACTCTGCAAACTGGTTACCGCGTGAGGTCACTACCACTAACTTAGACCCATCAAATGCTCACAAGTTGACTGTTTATGCAAAGTTGTCGATACTCACATGGTAGGAAGATAGCCAATTCATACCAAGGATAACATCAAACTTGAACATACACAGGACTATCAAATTGATCACGAACTCAGAATCGTCTAAGCTGACGATACATCTCCTATAAATATTCTCTAAGAGGGACACCTCTCCTAAAGGAGTAGATACAGATGGAGGGATATCTAAAGGCTGCGCTACAAGCTGAAGTCTAATCATAAAACCATGGGAGATGAAAGAATACGAAGCACCTGAATCAAAAAGAATACGGGCTGGAAAGGAGTTCACAAGGAACGTACCTTCCACCATAGCCCCGCTCGCACCATGATCGTGAGGAACTACCACATACACCCTGCCAGTGGCTGGCGACTGCTGCACTGTTGGCGGAGGAACATATGTGACTATCTATCCCTCAGAAATCTCCTAGATGGCTCGAATTTAGCCTGTCGGTCCTTTAATCCTCGGGATGGTAGGTGGTGCCTCTATCCTCTGCTGTTGCTGCTGTTGACATTAACCGCGGCCCTAAAACTACTGACCCTGACCATGATTCTACTGCTAACCGTGTCCTCGTCCTTACTGTTGGCCCTGGCTTCTACTCTGCTGGCCTCCAGCTGGTGCATTGCGACAATCCCTGGCCTTATGGCTGACCTTATTATAGTTATAACATGCACCCTGAATCCTGTGCTGCTACAGTGCTGTCAAACCATGTTATGCTCCTTTCTTATGCTGACTCTGCTGCTATTGATGAAATCCATTACCCCGTTGTTGGGGTCCTCCAAATCATTCAAAAGGTATCTCGCCCTTGCCCTTGTCATTCTGATGTCCTGGTTTGGCGTTACCTTCTTTGCTCTTCTGAAACATCGCAGTCTCAGTTTCCTACGAAATGGCTATATCGGCCACCTCCCGCACTAAATGAAATCGCCTAGATACGAGATATTGACGTAGACTCGGGCAAAGTCCCATAAAAAACATCTGAGCCTGCCACTCATCAGTATGCCACATGCCCGTGAATCTAAGAAAGGCCATGAATTTACTCTCATAATCTGACACCGATATGTCTCCCTGCTCTAATCGGGCTAGCTCCAATTCATTTCTGGCTTTCGCTACAGCCAACACATACTGCTCATCAAAGAAGTACACAAAAGTCTCTCACGAAATCATTATCCTCTGCTCCGGAGTGAACCGAAGTCGATACCACCCTCCTGCATAACCCTTGAGGCTAAAAGCTGATAGCCTCCGCTTCTGTATAGTATCCACATTAAGCATATCCAAGATGTTACTCACATCATCTTTCCACTTGTGTGCTATAATAGAATCCGATGTGCCATGAAACTCTGGTGCCTTCAACTTTTGGTATCTCTCTAACAAACGGAGCCATGCCTCCTGCTCAGCTACTCCCTCTACAACTGGTGGTGGTGGTGTAGCTATCGGCATCTCTTCTGGTGTTTCCTCCTGAATAGGTGCCTCCTGTTGTGCTTGATTCGCCAATTGCTCCCCTATCGCTGCCAATCGAGCTGCTAAAGGTGCTATGAGATCAACTAAATAGTATGAAGCCTGTTGTGGGCTCGGGCTCGGGATCCTCTATCATTCATGCAAATACTTTTCAATGAAAATAAAATCAGTTATCATAAAAAAAAATTTGTAATTTTTGAACATACGTATATAATGTCCTCACTCATTTTAGGAATTCCTAGCAGACTCTATACATGATCCCAAGGAAACTTTATCCTAGCTCCACGAATAGACATTGGAATGATCCTAAGGATGCTGGAACTAGAGCTCTGATACCAACTGTGACGCCCCCTGGTTTCATACAAGGCTGCAGTCCAAGGTGAACCCAGAGATGTTAAACCTGCCATGCACCCACACTGTATATAAACACGTTTCATCAATCACAGCAATATCCTCTAGTGGAATCAAAGAAGTATAGGTACAAAAATAGAAAAAATAAAAAAATAAACGTAATAGACATGATATAGAAAAAAATATATCTCATAAATAAAAATCATGTCTCAACTGAAGTACATCTGATATATGGATTAAAGAAAATATCTCAACATGAATCAATCAGAAATCGTACTAAGGCACACTGCCTTTACAATATTAAAATAAAACTCTAAACTTCGAATGAAAATCATGAAAGAAATCTACTATGAAGCCTCTACTAATAACTCATGTGACGGCGATTATGCAATACTCTGTCATCCTGCGGCTCTCCGAACCTCTGTACTGCCTGAAAGAAGAGAAAACAACAAAAAGATCCACATAAAGAGCATCAGAGCGCTACAGCAAGATCACCTCCATCCACTCCCCAGGGGAAGGGCTACTAGATAGAGTGGATGCTCTATCTATAAGCATAGTCTACCTAGGTCATTTTCCCTGTATCTAAGTGGAGTTAATATTTAGATACCTATAATGCGAGACGTAGTACGTCGAGCAAAATAATCCAAACAAGGAAACCCTTATGTATATACCATATGCCTAAGGCTTGGAAGATGAAATAAATACCAACATATACCCCCGTATACTGTCAAGCGCAAAGTATATCGGTCTTATAGTTCAAAGATGGACCGTATTCATATCTGTCATCCGCCTAAGTCTTAGGCTATCAATTAAAAATCTAAATGTAACGGACTACCTTGTAGGTATCCTTAAAAAATGTATGCGGCTAATTAGTCTCATCGCGACCTCAGCATGTAGCCTGAGTGCAGTATGGCCTACCTTATAGGTATCCAAATAGATGCCTCACAAGCCTCATAAATAGACGGCTCACAAGCCTTATCGCACCCTCATGCGGACGGACTGCTATACAAAGCATCCAAACCCGACTCAATGGCCTGTACATATGGAATATCGATGCACTACCTCATGTAGCACTGAACTGAGCTCATCAACGATATCCATTTCATGTATAATCTGTGTATATTGGTATATTGACGTACAATCCCATATAGTGCTGAGCTATATTCATCAACGATATCCAACTCGTGTATAACAATTTCTAATAATGACATAAACAACTCAACTCTTGTCAAAATCCCCTTTCTGGGATACTCAAGTGTGTGTATTGACATTGTACTTGTATATTCATAAAATTACATGTGAGGAAAAGCGGCTCGAACCCCGCAACCACATTTTAAACAAACAACAGAGAACTTAGGAAATCAACCTTAGTAGTCGACTTCTAGCCTGAGTAGTCGAGTACCCTGAGTTCATCAGAACCTGGAAGATTCTAACTAAGTAGTAGTAGTCGACTACTCTGCTATGAAACATACTCTATGAAACACATTAGGTAAGGAGTAGTCGACTACTCCCTCCGTTAGTCGACTACTCTGAGTTCAATAGAAGTCAAAATCTCATAATTTTGATGTGTTAGTGTTCTATTCTCAAACAAAACTTGTTTAATTCACATGAAACTTAGGAAAATGGGATTTTGTCCTTTGAAAACAATTATCATAGATTAATTCACATGATTTGACTCTTTAATTAACAATAATAAAGGTTCAACATCTTAATTATCCATATTCTCACATAACACATGAATTTAAGACATGAATTAACTCGGACATAATTATATCTTAACATGAAATAGGGATTACCTGATTTAAACACGTTCATGTCACTGTGATCTGACAATCTAAAGTTCAAACATGATTAATCTACAAGAAGACTTAATTTATTATCAAATTAGGGTTTTCCACATGAGTTAGACTTTGATTTTCATATCAAAACGAAGTTAATATTTACCCTAATGATCATGATCAAATTTCTAACATAAATAGCAAGGAAAAACATTAGATCTAACAGGGATCACAGATCTATTATCAAAATCTACCTTTTTATTTCTTGAAACTAAGAAAAGTCACGAAGAACATTGATTTTAATCACTTTAAATCTTATAATTACTAAGGGTGCAGGAACAGGTGAAGATGATCTTGGCTTAGAGTGTTACTGGAGTCCTAAAACACGTGTGTGCAAGATCCTTCTTCAACCATGATGCCAAAACTTCGCCTTCCTCTCGACAAAAGCCTCAAAACTCTCTCAAAACTCACAAACTAGGGTTTAGGGTTTGAGGAGAAAGGTTGTTGTCATTCTCACAAATTTTCTCTCTGAAAATAGGGTTTAAACGTGTATGAAAAGAGATATAACAACCTGGATTCGGATATAAACCAAATCCAACCTAAAATCTGAAAGAAAAACTAGAAACAGCCCCGATAGTCGACTACTACTCAGAATAGTCGACTAGTAAGCTGGTTAGTCAACTACTCTGAGTAGTAGTCGACTACTAACAGCCCAGAAATAGGTTTGTGCATGTTTTCGTGCATGTTTTCCATCTATACTCACATATATACATTGGATTGATCTCAAATCAAACCCTAACATACTCAAATACCAAAATATGTTATTTATAACCATATAACATACTTAATACTATTTGTCACAATTTATTCAAACATTTGGGAATTTACATGATTGTCTTAAACTCCTAATTAGGTAATCAAACCTTCAGACAGTTAAGGGTTATCCAAATTCTACCTTTTTGCTCACGTGAGTTTAAAGGTATTTTCTGAGTTAACGCCACATGGAATTACTCAAATATGATTCTCGGAGTGGAGATCCCACTCTGAGTTTTCTTCCATATTCTCTGATGCACGTGCATCCAAAATCCTTCAACTCTGAGTTCATGTGAACAAGGAGTCCCCGTTGAAGAGAAAGATTAAAAAATGCCTTCTTTACCTTCAACACCGGGTTCCTCTTTGCCCCAAGAGGAGACACAACAGGGTTCATCTCTGCCCAAGAGGAGACACAACAGGTTTCGTCTCTGTCCCAAGAGAAGACACAACAGGGTTTATCTTTGCCCTAAGAGAAACACACAACACTCCAAAAGTCTACATATATAACTGTTTGGGGAGAAAATTAGTTTCTTCATTGAGGTAATCATTACAACTTCAGTCGTTACAATGAAAGTACAAAAAGATAGTCTTTTTATAAGACTCTTACACAATGAAAAGTACAATTCTTGTCAAAACAAATGCAGAGATCGTTTATCGGTCTTTTGCTTGCGTGGGATCTTAGTTTGTGATGGGGACATTGATATCCGTGGACCACCAAATGATCAGATCAGATCCGGAGCTTTGTTGATTCGTGAAGGAATCAAGAAATCGAAACAATTATCTCGACAACAGCGAGATAATCACTCTTCTCGAGATCACCGCAACGGGTAATCTAAAGGAAAGAACTGGGCTGCAGATCTGTCAAACTCTCATTCTTTATGCCTGAAGAACTTGATCTGATCTCTTCCTCCTCTCTAAAATTCGTGTTCCTTGAGTCTTCAATTCGGTAGGGCTTCACCGACGCTCGAGAATTCCAGATCTGAAAAAAATAAAGGCCCTCGGGCTGTATTTATAGGCTTTGAGATCTCTGTTTTTAGATAAGAACGGCCGATTCCCTCTTATCCTCAATCATAACCACTTTATCACGTTCTTAGATGATATTTCATCAGTTGAAACAAATCCAGGCGGTTAACAGTCGAAAAACGACTTAAAACAGCCAAATCTGCATTTTTGGGCTGCGGACACTCGCAGGCGTCTCGGTGTGGCCGAGACACTTGTGAGTGTCTCGGCCTGGCCGAGACACCAAGTAGTGTCTCGGTGAGGCTCGGAGCGTAGTTTTGCGCGCTCTGTCCGTTTTCGTCGTATTTTCGTCGTCTGAACTCGGAATTGTGTGATTCAAGATGCATTGGAAAGATCACGAGTAGGTTTATAAGCTCCCATTGTTGAATCATATGTGGAGCAAATAGAACACGAGGGCTGCTCTGCCTTTCGTAAGCGACGCGGGGCTCCTGATCAGCTCGTATTTCCGTTATTCCGAAGTTTCGTTGCTTCGCATGGTCCGTCGACTCACCTCATGCATTTGTCATCGTCAAATGAGATTCTGTGACATGAATAGTGATGTTTGTCATCTTCTTTCTGTCTGGAACCGCGTGCGGGGTCCTATAAGCAATTTTTGACGCCTATAGATACCCCTTCCAAAGTGTTTCGGTCTCGTTTCTTTTATAGATGAGCCTGAAATACTTTGGATGTGATCGGTCCAACCTTCAGTCGGTGTAAAAGGACCTGTAGTTAGTTTCGATTCTTAACTCCTTCGATTTTTAGTCTGTTCGGTATTTTAATGAATAACCGAAACTGTTCCCGTACTATGTTTATCGTTTGGCCGTCATCAAAGTCTCAAATCGAAACTGGTAAGTTGATTTTGGTTTGTATCGTCGAGTTGACTTTGAACTGACTATCTCCATCACAACAAGTTGACTTGCGTTGACTTTCATTATAACACGTTGACTGACGTTGACTTGATCGGCGTTGACCTAGGGTTTCGGATCGCCCGATGTTGACTTTTTTGTCACAACGCATTGACTGTCATTGACCTAGGGTTATGTGTTGATCGGCGTTAACCTAGGGTTTCGGATCGCTTGGCATTGACATTTTTATCGCAACACGTTGACTGGCGTTGACCTAGGGTTACGCGTTGATCGGTGTTAACCTAGGGTTTCGGATCGCCTGCCGTTGACTTTTTCATCATTACGTGTTGACTGGCATTGACCTAAGGTTACGCAATTATCGATGTTGACCTAGGGTTTCGGATCGTTTGGTGTTGACTTTTTCATCGTAACATGTTGACTGGCGTTGACCTAGGGATACGCGTTGATCGTCATTAACCTAGGGTTTCGAATCGCCTGGCGTTGACTTTTTCATCATAACGCGTTGACTAGCATTGACCTAAGGTTATACATATACCGGTGTTGACCTTAGGGTTTCGGATCTCCTGGCGTTGACTTTTTCATCGTAACACGTTGTCTGGTATTGACCTAGGGTTACGCATTGACCGACGTTGACCTAGGGTTTCGGATCGCCTGGTGTTGACTGTTTCATCGCAACACGTTGACTGGCATTGACGTATGGTTACCCGTTGACCGGCATTAACCTAGGGTTTTGGATCGCCCGTCATTAACTTTTCATCGCAACGTGTTGACTACCGTTGACCTATGGTTATACGTTGACCGTCGTTAACCTAGGGTTTCAGATCGCCCGACATTGACTTTTTCATCACAACGCGTTGACTGGCGTTGACCTAGGGTTACGTGTTGACCGTCGTTAACCTAGGGTTTCGGATCGCTTGGCGTTGACTTTTTCATCACAACGCTTGACTGGCGTTGACCTAGGGTTACGCGTTGACCGACGTTGACCTTAGGGTTTCGGATCACCCGGCATTGACCTTCGTTGTAATGCGTTGATCGGCGTTAACACAGTTTATACTCGTACGTTCGCTAGAGTTAACATAGTTTAAGCTCTTAAGGTATTGGAGCATGGCGATCCCAAATGTTAGGACCGCAGGACCAACTGTTACAGCTGATTCATCTGCATGTATGGATCTTATCCTGATTTTGTTGGATGCTCAAGTCACGAGACCAGCTAAAGTAGCTGGTGCGTCAATGACTCTTGCATTTATAGGATTTTTGGCAAACCCTCAGCCATCAACGGGTTTGATGAGCCTTTACCGAGTATCGTTTGAATCGGGCTAGCATGCGGATTGTTCAAATCCATTCCGCATGTAACGTTATGCTAAAAGAGTTAACTCTTTTAGTGCTACGATATTCAATACGTAGACTTCGTCTTTCTCACGGGAATAGACTATCCGGCAACGTGTGTTAGATATAGACTTAGAATTTTTAGCAAATCCTCAGCCATCAATGGACTTGACATGCCTTTACCGATTACCATTTGAATCGGGCTTGCATGCGGATTGTTTAAGTCCGTTCTGCATGTGACGTTGTGCTAAAAGAGTTAACTCTTTTAGAGCTATGATATTGAACACGTAGACTTCGTCTTTCTTATGGGAATAGACTACCCGGCAAACGCGTGTTAGACGCTGACTTATCCCTACTTAGGCTTCGGGATGAAAGTCCCCAGACTTGAATTTTGGTGTCTTCTTCAATCGGTGAAAGACTAAACCGGCAACGCGTGTTAGGCGTTGACTTATCCCTTCTTAGGATTCGGGATAAAATTCCCCGTGCGTGTGAAGCACAGATTTTGGTGTTATGAATAACAACCTGCCACAATATCGAATATGTGGACTTTTGTCTTTTTTACGGTCAAAGACTAACCAGCAACGCGTGTTAGGCGCTGACTTATCCCTACTTAGGCTTCGGGATAAACTTTCCCAGATTTGGATTCTGGTGTCTTCTTTAATCGGTAAAAGATAAACCGGCAACGCGTGTTAGGCATTGACTTATCCCTGCTTAGATTTCGGGATAAAATTCCCCGTGTGTGTGAAGCACAGATTTTGGTGTTATGAATAACAACCTGCCACAATGTCGAATATGTGGGCTTTTGTCCTTTTTACGGTCAAAGACTAACCGGCAACGCGTGTTAGGCGCTGACTTATCCCTACTTAGGCTTCGGGATAAAATTCCCCATGCGTGTGAAGCACAAATTTTGGTGTTATGAATAACAACCTACCACAATGTCGAATATGTGGGCTTTTATCCTTTTTAGGGTCAAAGACTAACAGGCAACGCATGTTAGGCGCTGACATATCCCTACTTAGGCTTCGGGATAAAATTCCCCGTGCGTATAAGACACGGATTATGGTGTTATTAATAACAACCTGTCATAATGTCGAATATATGGGCTTTTGTTCATTTTACGGTCAAGGACTAACCGGCAACGCGTGTTAGATGCTGACTTATCCTTACTTAGGCTTTGGGATAAAATACCCCGCGCGTGTAAGGCACGGATTATGGTGTTATTAATAACAATCTGCCACAATGTCGAATATGTGGGCTTTTTGTCCTTTTTACGGCAAAGACTAACCGGCAACGCGTGTTAGGCGCTGACTTATCCCTACTTAGGCTTCGGGATAAAATTCCCCGCGCGTGTAAGGCACGGATTATGGTGTTATTAATAACAACCTGCCACAATGTTGAATATATAGGCTTTTGTCCTTTTCACGGTCAAAGACTAATCGGCAACGTGTGTTAGGCGCTGACTTATCCCTACTTAGGCTTCAGGATTAAATTCCCCATGCGTGCGAAGCACGGATTTTGGTGTTATGAATAACAACCTACCACAATATCGAATATGTGGGCTTTTATCATTTTTACGGTCAAAGACTAACCGGCAACACGTGTTAGGCGCTGACAAATCCCTACTTAGGCTTCGGGATAAAATTCCCCGCGCGCGTAAGACACGGATTATGTTGTTATTAATAACAACCTGCCACAATGTCGAATATATGGTCTTTTGTCTATTTTACGGTCAAGGACTAACCGGCAACGCGTGTTAGACGCTGACTTATCCCTACTTAGGCTTTGGGATAAAATACCCTGTGCGTGTAAGGCACGGAGTATGGTGTTATTAATAATAACCTACCATAATGTCGAATATGTGGGCTTTTTATCCTTTTTACGGCAAAGACTAACCGGCAACGCGTGTTAGACGCTGACTTATCCCTACTTAGGCTTCAGGATAAAATTCTCTGCGCGTGTAAGGCACGGATTTTGGTGTTATTAATAACAACCTGCCATAATATCGAATATGTGGGCTTTTGTCCTTTTTACGGTCAAAGATTAACCGGCAACGCGTGTTAGACACTGACTTATCCCTACTTAGGCTTCGGGATAAAATTCCCAGCGCTTGTATGGCACAAATTATGGTGTTAAAGGATAGTGTCTTCTCTTGGGGCAAAGACGGACCCAAAATAGGAGAGGAAGAATTTTATATTTTATCTCCCAAAACCGAAGAGGAAGAATTTTATATTCTATCTCCAGTTACCAAGGAAACTCAAAGTGGGATCTCCATTCTAAAAATCCAGAAAGGTAAAACTAGGAGTGGGGTCTCCACTTCGAGAATCGGAAAGATTCAAGCAACCCTAACTTTTATAGGATTGGTTGCTTAATCCAAGAAAAAAATTCTTCATTTATTAAGGTGAAATTCCGATTTCGATCCTAACTTTTATAGGTTTGGCCGAATAGGAAAAGGTGGAAGTCTTTTGTTTATCGAAAGGGGCATTCCGGTCTTGGGCCAAACTATCTGTAGGTTTGACCAAGTGATGTTTGAGGAAATCCTAATTTTTATAGATTTGATTGCTCAAATTGGAAGTGGACCTCTCATTCATGGAAGAAATCGAGAGGGGATTTTGGTTGTGATCCTAACTGTTTAAAGGTTTGACCAAGATGGGAATTTGAGATGACCCTAACTGTTTAAAAGTTTGATCGTTCAATTTGTGGACCTCTCGCTCATGGAAGGAATCGAGAGGGGATTTTGGTTGTGGTCCTAACTGTTTAAAGATTTGACCAAGATGGGAATTTGAGACGATCCTAACTGTTTAAAGATTTGATCGTTCAATTTGTGGACCTCTCGCTCATGAAGGGAATCGAGAGGGGATTTTGGTTGTGGTCCTAACTGTTTAAAGGTTTGACCAAGATGGGAATTTGAGATGACCCTAACAGTTTAAAGGTTTGATCGTTCAATTTGTGGACCTCTCGCTCATAGAAGGAATCGAGAAGGGATTTTGGTTGTGGTCCTAACTGTTTAAAGGTTTGACTAAGATGACAGTGAGAGTGGGAGTACAAATCATAGTAGGAGTGTTAACTTGTACAAGTCACTCAGAGGGGGTTCCTGGTGTTAAGTGACAAATACTTAACACGGAGGGGTTTAACAATCGTTAATGATCAGGATATTAAAATTCCAAGTATTATGTCTGGAAATTAACAATGGGAATGTTAAGTGCACAGACGCATTGGAAGTTTGAGTGGATTCAACTGAAAGGAATTTTAGTGGTCCCACCGTCAATTAGTCTGATCGGTAGGGGATTTTATGGTGGAAGACTGTGAGTCGTCAAACACCAATGGGAATTTTGTGAGGAAAAATTGATCCAACGAAGTGATCGAATCTCGTCTCAGTAATGATCGGGTTATTCCTAAGAAAATTACGTGTAGCATACTTCAGGAAACTTCCCGTTACATGAATCATCCACCCCCAGCTTTTTTTTAAACTGGGTTTATCATTGTATTCAATTGAATGACCAGGTTATCCTTATGAAAACCAGGCATGAAACTCTCCAGGAACTTCCCGTGAAAGAAAGGAAACAGTTTAGACTCATATACCGGTTGGAGTTTCGAGGAGCAGTTTATACTCGTATACTCTTTGGAGTATTGCACCATCATTCGGCTTATTCTAGCTTTATGGCGCCAGAGTCGATTAGAGCTTGAATCTTGTTCTTTAGACCAAAACAATTCTCAGTAGGATGGAGAACCCTCTTGTGGTATGCACAGTAGTTTGGGTCCGTAATGCTCTTAGCTCCCTCCTGATATTTAATAGGTGGTAGCTCAATCTCACCGTTATTCAGGAGGTACTCGAAAATATCCGGAACTTCCTCATCCTTGAAAGAGTACTCTTTTTGGAGTCTCGGATCTGGAGTCCTTTGCTTCTTTTGAGGTTGTTGTAGTGACGTCTGATTATTATCATCAGCAACCACAGGCATTGACTGCTGGCTTCTTTCGATCTTCTTCCTTCTGAGGAAGCGTTCGGCTTGTTCGCCGGGCACCTTCAAATCTTTCCAAGTCTTGGACGGGTTTAATCCCATGACTCTCAACACGTCCAGAGAGAGGTTGTTGTGGTAAGTTTATAGGATGAATTCCTCCGTGATCGGATCTCAGTAATTTATCGCCTTGTTCCGGAAGCGTTTAACAAAGTCGGCGACTATTTCTCCATCCTTTTGCTTCTCATCGAAGAGTGTCCTGACTAACACCTCGGTGTCATCATCAAAGAAGTGGGCGAGGAGCAGGTTTTCCAAGTCATCCTAGCTATTGATACTATCTGGCTTTAGGCGGCGGTACCAATCGAAGGCAGGTCCGCCAAGGGTTCCAACGAATGACCGAACCATCAGGGGCTCGTTCTCAGAAATTATGCCTAAATGGGACTTGAAGTAAATCAAATGCTGAGTGGGCGAGCCCGTCCGATCGAACGGCGTGAAGTTGATCAGGTTGAACTTGGCCGGATACGGGATCGACTCCCACTATCTCTGGTAAGGACACGGAATGCCGGTCTTATTTACCTCTCGAGCAGACATCAGAGCGTTGATTTTGCTCTCGAGATCCTTCATCTTTTCGTTCTCGTCTATATCATGCTTCGGACGATTTCCGAGAGAAACAACGGGACCACCCCCAGCATTGTTATCATCGGTGGGACCACCCCCAGCATTGTTATCTTTAGGGGGTGTGTTTGAACCACCCCCAGTATTTTAAGGGGGTGCGTCGGCCATGATGATTTCGTCCACTTCTGGATCGCTATCGACTGCAGTGTTCTGGGTGCGGCAGATGGATTCACCAAGTTGATTAGATAGATCCTGCATCTGTCGGTCATGCTCTTCCTTCATCTGTATCATGACCATTTCCAATTCGAACTTGAAGTTCTCTTTTTGCTTAGCCAAAGCATCATCGACGATTTTGGTCATTTGTTCAGTGTTGATCATGAACGCCTCACGAGATTGTCCTATGCTGGACATCGTATTATCAGAAGCGATGACAGAGTTCACATCTGATGCTTCATCATCTGAGGATAATCCACTATTCATCCTCTGATAGTCCCTACGCCTAGTAGTTCCTACGCGTAACCGAGTTATACGTTGGGATACGTTCGAAAAGTGACGAGGACTAAAACTTCGCGTTGACTTCCCCTTATAGACCATATTGATAGTGACCTCTAGGAGTTCGTCGTCTTGCGTAGCTGATCTTTTTCTATGGAAACGCCTTGGCTTGGACTTGGACGTTCTGGCGGAGATCCTTTCAAATACTAAGACCCTCTGCGAAGCGGGCTTGGGGCAACTACACGCTGATAATACTGCCCTGATAATTTTGGTACACAGACAGTGAGAGTCTGCTTCCCGGGTACTTCTCCTTTGAGATTTATTCATACCCCCAGTCCGATAGTATAACTCATCGGCGTTGCGGTCAGAGCAACCTATCGGCTGTTTACATGAATTCTCTGGTATAATGCGTTCGTCTGTCTGATGCATTTTCTTCTGAGTAAACAACTCCTTGTTGGCGTCTGTAGGAGTCATACGTTTGGAATCACATTTTTTTGAGGGTGAAATCTTAACGGGCTTCTGGCCTTCTGTACGCACCCCCAAGCGGGCGGTTACGATAATCAACTTGTTAGGAGGTCGCATACGACCCCCAGTCTGGATGTTTGCTCGGGGTTCCTTCAACAGTCCCAAGCGTTCCTTAACAGGCGCTTTACCTTGATCTTCGAGTAGAGAACTGAGGCGATCTTTCAATGGAATTCTAACTCTCGAGAGATCCACACCGCCGTAGGGTTCCACCGGAGGCGTGGGAGCAGAAGGAGCGGGATCTGAAGTTGATAAAGGCTGGGGAGCAACGTCACGTGCTTTTGCCTTAGGTGTTGATTTAGCCTTTGGCATCCAAATTTGTTTGGATCTCGGCGGTGATCTCTTAACTGCCTCTTCCTTTTGTATTTCTTGTGCTTTTCGCACAAGGATATGGGCATACGCAAGAAGTGCGCGACGCTTCTGAATGCGCTCTTCAGGAGTGGAACAGTTTCGTTTGACACGAACCCATTTGTTAGTAGGTGGTTGGGAGGAGGTTCCCAAAGCTTGCTGTGGAGATGGCTTAGCCACTTGGTGATTTCTAAACTCCAGATCTGCTTGGTAATGGAGTCCGTCCACCTGATCCAAAGCCTTAGCGAATTAGCGTGCGAGGCGTTAGCGTTGCCTTTGACGTGCTCTCTTTGATAGAGTTGGCGCGCCTTCAGCAGTTGACTCCTTGATTGAGGAGGATTTTAGATCTGCAGATCTGGCTTTTTCGAATGTCGGCGAATCGTTGCAAGGTGCAACTACAACAGCGGTAGCGGGGAGATCGCCTTCTTGAGTCTTTGGTTCTGAAGACCAACAGATCTTCTAGGAGGAGTAGATCTTCCTGCGCTTATGAGGAGAGGTAGATCTGGAGGAGGAGAAAGAGATGTACTCCTCGAATTTCTATTGGTCGAACTCGTATTCGACCTCTTCAGCCACAGGGATCTTGATCGTTGGCTGCGGTACGACAACCTCGGCAGCGAGACTGTTGGCTCCCACTGTAGTTGCCAACTTGTTTGGGGAGAAAATTGGTTTCTTCATTGAGGTAATCATTACAACTTTAATCGTTATAATGAAAGTACAAAAAGATAGTCTTTTTATAAGACTCTTGCACAATGAAAAGTACAATTCTCGTCAAAACAAACGCAGAGATCGTTTATCGGTCTTCTTCTTGCGTGGGATATTAGCCTATGATGGGGACGTTGATATCCGTGGACCACCAAACGATCAGATTAGATCCAGAGCTTCGTTGATTCGCGAAGGAATCAAGTAACCGAAGCAATTATCTTGGCAACAGCGAGATAATCACTCTTCTACAGATCACCGCAACGGGCTAATCTTAAGGAAAGAACTGGGCTGCAGATCTGTCGAACTCTCCTTATTTATGCTTGAAGAACTTGATCCGATCTCCTCCTCTATGAAATTCATGCTCCTTCAGTCTTCAATTCGGTAGGGCTTCGCCGACGCTCGAGAATTTCAGATCTGAAAAAAAATGAAGGCCCAGGGGCTGTATTTATAGGCTTCGGGACCCCTGTTTTTGGATAAGAACAGCCGATTCCCTCTTATCCTCAATAATAACAACTTTATCACATGCTTGGATAATATTTCATCAGTTGAAACAAATCCAAGCGGTTAACGGTCAAAAAACGGCTTAAAACAGCCAAATCTGCATTTTTGAGCTGCAGACACTCGTGGGCGTTCGGCATGGCCGAGACACTTGTGAGTGTCTCGGCCTGGCTGAGACATCATTGGGTGTCTCCACCATGGTCGAGACACCTCCGGGTGTCTCGGCCTGGCCGAGACACCAAGTAGTGTCTCGGCGAGGCCCGGAGCGTAGTTTCGTGCGCTTTGTCCGTTTCCGCAGTATTTTCGTTGTCCGAACTCGGAATTACATGGTTCAAGATGCGTTGGAAAGCTGACGAGTAGGTTTATAAGCTCCCATGGTTGAATTATATGTGGAGTGAATGGGACATGAGGGGTGCTCCGCCTTTCGTAAGCAACGTGAGGCTCCCGATCAGCTCGTGTTTGTGTTATTCCGAAGTTTCGTTGCTTCGCATGGTACGTCGACTCACCTCATGTGTTTGTCATCGTCAAATGAGATTATGTGACTCAAACAGCGATGTTCATCATCTTTTTTATTTCTCGAGCCGCGTAAGAGGACCTATAGGCAATTTTTGACGCCTACAATAACCAGTTGTCATTACTAACTTAATGACACCTAAATCTATGCCTATCATGTATAAGGAACTTTATCTTGATCTCTTATTAGAGATAAGTCTACATCTAACACACGTAGTCGGGTAGTCTATTACCGTAAGAATGACGAAGTCTACGTATTCAATAACGTAGTACTTAAATCTATGTCTATCATGCATAGGGGATTTTATCTTGATCCCTTATTAGAGATAAATCTTTATCTAACATAGCTAGGTAGTCTATTCCCATAAGAATGATGAAGTCTACGTATTCAATATCGTAGCACTTAAATCTATGTCTATCATGCATAGGGGACTTTATCTCGATCGATTATTAGAGATAAGTCTACGTCTTACACACAAAGTCGGGTAGTCTATTCTTGTAAGAATGACGAAGTCTACGTATTGGATATCGTAGCACTTAAATCTATGTCTACCATTCATAGGGGACTTTATCTCGATCTCTTATTAGAGATAAATGTACATCTAACACACGTAGATGGGTAGTCTATTCCCGTAAGAATGACAAAGTCTACGTGTTCAATATCGTAGCACTTAAATCTATGCCTATCATGCATAGAGGACTTTATCACAATCCCTTATTAGAGATAAGTCTACGTCTAACACATATAGCCGGGTAGTCTATTCCCATAAGAATGACGAAGTTTACGTATTCAATATCACAACACCTAAATTTATGCCTATCATGCATAGGGGATTTTATCTCGATCCCTTATTAGAGATAAGTCTACATCTAACACACATAGCCGGGTAGTCTATTCCCGTAAGAATAACGAAGCCTACGTATTCGATATCGTAGCACTAAGTCTAAGAGAATTTATTCTTTTAGCATAACGTTACATGTGGAATGGACTTAGATAATCCGCATGCTAGCCCGACTCAAACGGTAGTCGGTAAAGACTTATCAAATTCGTTGATGGCTGAGGGCTTGCCAAAAATCCTATAAATATTATGCTTATTTATTCTAAATAGAATGAGTAATCATAATAGACTGTAAACAATCTAAAAAGTTCATTTTATTTATAAAATGAAAACAAAAGTTACAAAATTATGGTCATTAATCAACAATCAGCTTTCGGAGGTAGATCTGTTCTTCCAGCTTAGAGAGTTTCTCTTCGTAAGCTCGTTCAAGATCCACCTTCGGATCAGTTTTGATGGAATCCTCAGTGGTGAAAAACGCCTTCACAACCTCACTCTCCATTTTAGCCAACTTTTCTCTCTTAGGCTTTAGCTTCTCGAGCATTTGCGTGCGAGCTCTCTCCACGCCGGCCAAGTTACCTTCCGGGATGGTCTGAGCATCCTTAGCTTATTCAAGTTCTTTCTCAAGGTGGGCTCTCTCTACATGGCTTGATTCTAGAGATTGAAGCAAGTCGGTCTTGATTTTTGCTTTCTTGGCAAGACCTACTTCTAGCTGCATCACACGACTCTATAGTTTTTTGAGCTCAAGCCCAGCAGATGCTCATGCGTTATGCCATGCCTTCAACTTAGACTCCATGTGAGCAGCTATATATGAGGAAGCACTAGCATCCTGGAGTTCCCTTAGCTCTTGAAGCTCCTATTCTAATCGAGACTGGTCTGCTATAATGGAGTCGGCTAAATATGTATACCCTTCGTCCCTGATATCCACTACGTGTCAATCGAGGAGTCGCTTGAAAGAGTGAAAGGGTGATCTCTTGTGAAGATCTCGATCGATCATTATGTTTAGGAAAGAGACAAAGATGTAGAGCTCCGAATAGATTATGGACTTATCCGGATCATCGTCTGACATTAACGCCTTGATGGAATCATATAGCACTGAAGGAGGCGCTGAAAGCAAAGAAGAAATAAGCACTTCAAAAGTTATTAAGGACAATTCCAATATTCAACATTCTAAATTAACCGTGCGAGAAAACATACCGATACTGACAGAGGATCCCTCAGCTCGGTGCTCTTGTCTTGGCCCTGCTGACTCAACCTCATAAGTGACTGGAGTTTGTCTAGATCTAACGGTTACGGATGCACCAGCCTTATCAGTTGGTCTCGTAACTTGAGTAACGGGGCTAGCCTCAACTCTAGCTGAAGCCTCCATGACCATTGGGTCTGAGAGAACAACGGCTACAAGTTGGAAGGTAGACGATTGAAGTTCAATGACTTCTTGTTCCAAACCTAAAGTATCTTAAGTCTTTGGTATGTTCTAAAATCTCTTAGATCATAATTGTATCAGCTCCAGCGGCTGGTCCTACAATCAATATTCTCACATGGTTACTCAAAATTAATAAATGAGTAAAAGTGACTTGGGAATAAAATCCATACCTGCAGATGAACCAGCTTTAAAGGTTGGTCCTGCAGCTTCACTTTGACCTGGTCCTAATAGCATCTTAGAAATCAACTTGTGATCAGCTTTAAAGAGGCTTATCATCTGATCAAGGTCATGTTTATCAAAATCCCCGACATCAGCATCATGAATAGCCTCCTCGTCAGCTAATTCTTCCATGATACTATCTACAGAAAAAGCTAAATTTTGAATACAAGAGAAAAATTGGGAATCTACATCATGTGCGAATCAACTTTACCTTGAGCCGCTTCTGCAGGTCCGTAACCCCAGTACTTGTACCGTCTTCCTTCAATTTCTCTAAAAGAGTATGAAGCACAGAAACGATTAAAGAAGGCACAAATTCTGAATCATTTAATTCTCTGAACTGCCACCCGAATAAGTTAGTATCTATATTAGATATATCTGCGTCGGAGGCCGTTGGAGCGACTTTAGTAGTGGGATCGAATTAAGCCCCAGACTCCATGGAAACTTCCGCACCTTAGGTCTTTTCACTCATAGCCTCATGCATCTGTTGAGAGAAGCCTGGTTCTTTAGAATGAACAAGCCCGGGAGAAGTGGGTTCATGTGGAAGCTCACCCTCTTCGCGATCCCTTACGGACGAAGATTACGGGATATGTTTAGTGAACTTGAAAATGAAGTGTTAAAAGTGATATAAGGGCAGAATATTACCTCATTTCTTAGTGGGAATGTTGGTGATTGGCTCCTCTTTAGATGTGAGCAATGGAGTGTGAGGCTTATGCACGACCTTCTTCAGCCTCTTCATTGGTCTAAGATTCATCAAGGTAGCAGGAGCCTCTCGTCGGAATTTGGTGCAGAGCTCGGCCTTTGGAGAAGTTGTCATTGGAACTTGATCTTAAGCTTGAGCTAAAGGTCAGGATCTCTTTCTACTGACGAGCTTGGTTTCAGTAGGCTCCGCCTCTTCTTCTTCATCCCTACTCGGAACTTCCACTGTCATGCGGTAGGGATATGTGAGAATAACTTTCTCCCTCAGCTTCTTCAGAGCTTCCGGGGACTTGGTTGGGTTGGAACGGTGAGTCCTGTGAGCGACGTGTGAGCCGCCACTTCCTATTGAAAAGAAAGAAGGTGGCAAACTTGTTACACCTTCTTCTTCATCACCCCCATCCTCAACTTCTTCCTCGAACGCCCAACCTATGTCCGTGAAGGGTTCTTCTTCTCTTTTCTTGGACTCAGCAGGCTCCTTTCCCTTCCGAGAAGATACAGCTACTCGAACTACCTCGGTGGAAAGTCCCGATGTTGTTTTCATCTCCAATTCTAAGACCTTCTTTTTCTTTGTTGGTGCGTTGGCAGCTATGAGCCATTTGCAACATAGGAAAGTTATCTTCAAATGAGGCTCTGCAACAGGGAGACTGAATTTCGCACCTATGCAACCTGCTATACTCTAGAACCATGCTCGAGCTCCATCAATGAGGCCTTCGTGAACCTTCAACCTCTTGTTTGGATTCCTAATGTACAGTTGGTCATAACCAAACCGACGAGCGAACCGGTAAGGGAAGTAAAGCTCGATGCTGCAAGCGTTCTTCACTCGGAAGATGAGATAGCTGGGGCGGATGTTCATTAACCAATGGAAGCAGCCCCCATCTAAAATAGTCCTGCTTTTCTCAAGCTCTTCCTCATCAACGAGCAGCTCATTATAACGACCAAAGAACTGAGGGAAGCATTTGAAGAATTCCCAACACTTGTGAATTCTGAACTACCTGGTCACCTCATGCCACTGACGGGCCTCCTACTTGCACTCCTCTAAGGTTTGCAACAAAAGGACATCCAGATCTGCAACTCTGGGCACCGTCAATAGACCAGGCTAGTGAAGGACGAGCCACGCGATCATATAGGTGTACGATAATTCAACCTGAAAAGTCGGGATGTCACTTGAGGGCTTGCTTCCTTCCTATGTAAAAGTATTAGCCAAGTGACGAAGTCCGCTATGAATGTCGGTGATCATTGTGGGAAGTAAGGAGAGTTTACGCCTAACCGCTAGTTCGATCACCAGGAACAAGACTTCGATAGGTAGTTCTTCGGAGAGTTGGTGTGACACTATGCATTTCTTTAGCCAAATGGCCATGTATCCTGGTAGAAGAGTCATCGGCTTGATTTGCCTTTGAGTATGCCATAAGAAGGTCTCGAACTTCGTACAAATTGGAAACTTGCCTTCAGCCATGCGAGTGGTATAAGACTGAGCATCTATCTTCTCTATTAACTTGTTGATATTAGATAGGGTCAGAGGAGTCAACTCACAGACTTTATTGTCGGAATTATCTTCAAGGTGCTTGAAAAGATAGTCGATGAATTGCTTCAGGATGAGTTTGGGGAACTTCTTCTTGGCTTTCACATCTATACCTACCATAGCGGTCTGATAGTGGCAAGTCAGCTCCCACCAGATATCATACTTAACAGAACCATCCATCCTCATCTGAGTCAACTGGCGGGTGGTGGGAAAATATTCTTAGTACAGTATGTCTCCTATTGGCATTCCGATACCTTCATCATCTCATGGAGAGGAACACCCAACTCTCCGTTCTTGGTAAGAAAAGTGTTGGTATCTGGGTTGTAAATCTCAAGCAGTGCAAAGAAGTGGTTAACACTTATGGGGAGGCTGTACATGGTAGCTCAGATGGGGATATACTATCCCTTCTCACTTAATTCCTGGTCCCACCGATTGAGTACATAACTCGTCATCCTTGTCCACTTATCAGTGAACGAGTGAACGCAGCCATAGCATCGGTAGTTCTTGATAGGCAACTCCTTGCCTAACCTTGCTAGGCGATTCCTTATGGTGTTGGCCTTGATCATCAACTCATTTTGCGGTACTTCATCTTGTCCTAACACCCTAATATGAAGTTGATGAATGGAGGCCCGATCATTAAAACCCGGAGTCTTGCTCCGGCTGACGAACCCGCAATGCACTCTCTCTTGGTCCTCTGTCAAATGCCAAGACAACTCCCGTGTTACAGCCAACTTCTGCAAATCAGAGGAAGGAATCTAAAAGCCCCATTGTACTCATTCAAACACTGCTACAAGCCATAAGCAAGGACATCGGGATCCTCAATGGAGTCGCCAAATATATAATCGGGCTTCGGTAAAGGCTAAGTTGTATCCAAATCCTTGGTAAGCGATGCATCTATAATCAGCTGTTATAGTGTACGACGACTTCCTTCTCGCACAAGCATAGGGATATCCTCTAGCCTACTTACATTAAATTGAGGAGCCTCAGGGATGATGGGTGTCTCGTCAGAAGAGGCATATGCAATGCCGCCCTGACCACTCATCGCATGGGGAGAAAACGCTGTTGTTCGCGTCGAAAATCGGTTTTATTGTTTTTGAGTCCATTACAACTTCAGGCGTTACAACGATTCAAAATAAAAGAAAAATTAAGTCTTTTTATAAGACTTTTCTTACAATGAAAAGAAACAGAAAGATTTCCTAAGAACACATGTAGAGATCGTTTATCGGTTTTCTTCTTGCGCGGGATCTTTGCCTGTGCCGGGGTTAATCCGTGGACCACCGAGCGATCAAATCAAAAGAATGGTTTCGTTGCCTCGCAAAGGAGATAAGAAACTTAAGCGAATATTTCGGCAAAGCAAAATACCCACTCTTCTCAAGAATCACAGCTAGGTACGATTTCGAGGGAAGCGGATGAACCGGAAGTAGATCTCTCGAGCTATTCCTCTTTATGATGAATGAGTCGCCGAGATCTCCTTCTCCTCTCTGAAAATTTGTGGATCCCTTCAGATCTACCTTTATGAGGGTGCTAGGGGTGTATTTATAGGCTTTAAATATCGTGTTTGTGGATAGGAATGTCGTGCTTGTGGATAGGGTCGAAGAACAATCGTTTTTATCCGTTTAGGTGGGTTTTTGGTTGTGTAATAGCTTTCACATGTTTAAGGATAACCTCACATGATTATGCATGACCCCAAGGAGTTCTAGATGCCAATCTTATCATAAAACATGTTGGGAGCTGACTTGAGCGTGAGTCACTTTGACTGTCTCGCACATATCCGAGACAGCTTGGACTGTCTTGGGTATTTTGGTCTTAACTCTTTTGTCTAAACTCAGAATGAGATGATTCAAAATGTGTTGGAAATCTAACAAAAATACCTACAACTTTGTATTTTGAGATTCTTCAGATTCGAATCGTATCATGGCCAAAATGTGCAAGACACAATTGGTGTCTCACAAGTACGAAATAGTTTAGACTGTCTCGAGTGTTTTGGCTCTAACTCCCTCGTCCGACCTCGAAATGAAGTGATTCAAGGTGCGTTAGAAATCTCACGAAGAGATCTAAAACTTTCCATGGGTGAATTATATATGGAATGGATGAGACATGAGTGGTTCTTTACCTTTCGTGAGCGAAACGTAATTCCTGATTGGATCGTTTCTTCGCTATTCTGCTATCCCGTTGACTCGTATGCTTAGTTGACTCACTTCATTCGCTTGTTCGATATTAGATAATCCTCTTTGACTCAGATTATGATGCCCCTCCAAAGTGTTTCAGTCTTATTTCTTTTATAGAATAGTCAGGAATACTTCGGATATGATAGGCCCAACCTTCAGTCAGTGTAAAAGGACATGTAATTGGTTTTAGTTCTTGACTTCTTCAATTTTTAGCCTATTCAGTATTTTGTCGAATAGCTAAAAATTTTTTGGTGCTGCGCTTATCGTCTGACCATTGTCGAAGTCTTGAACTGAAACTAATGTATTAGTTTCTGATCTTAGCTCGTGTCATTAAGTCGATGTTGAACTGATTATCTTCATCATGGATTCGTATCTGAATCGCGATCGAACTCCCTAGGATTATCCTTTGCTTTAGAATTGATCGAAGCCTTGTTTTGGCGAATATTGTCGACACATTAACCTTCATCACAATGTGTTGACTAGCGTTGACTTTCATCGCAACGCGTTGACCATTGTTGACTTTTATTGTAATACGTTGATCGGTGTTGACTCACGGCTACGCGTTGACAAGCGTTGACCGTCATTGTAATGCGTTGACCGACGTTGACTTTCATTGCAACGCGTGGTAGTCCCAAGTGTAGAGGCTATAATGCCAACTATTGAGGCTTGGTTCTTCTTCGTGTATGGATTTCACCTTTACATCCCGTTAATTATTTACTTAACCACATGGGAGTTTTGGTTGTAGGATTAGCTATTGGAGCTGATGCGACTATCATTGCAAATGCTTTCAAAGTTCCTCGTGGAGACTTCGGTTGGAATTAATGTTATCTCGGGTTCTTAAGTCACGAGACGAAGTAATGAAGCTGGTGCGTTAATGACTATCGGACTTATAGGATTTTTGGCAAATCCTCAGCCATCAACGGATTTGATAAACCTTTACTGACTACCGTTTGAGTCGGGCTAGCATGCGGATTGTCTAAGTCTGTTCCGCATGTAACGTTGTGCTAAAAGAGTTAACTCTCTTAGACTTAGTGCTATGATGTTGAATACATAGACTTCTTCATTGTTATGGGAATAGGCTACCCGGCAACGCGTATTGGGCATAGACTTGAACAAACCTTTGATCTCGGGTTATCCTTAAGAATATTATGTGTAATATTCTTTAGGAACTTCCTGTTGGAAATAAGGGAAGCAGTTTATACTCATATACCCATTGGAGTGTCACAGAGAAGTAGTTTAACCTCTTATACTCATCGCAGGATGAGAGCAGTTTAACCTCATATACATATCGGAATAAGCCATTCTCATTTGGCCTCTTTTAGCGTTATGATGCCGACATCAACCAATGCTTGGATGTTGGTTTTTTAGCGTAATACAAGTCTTGATGGGGTGATGGACCCTCCTATGGTACGCACAGTACATAGGATCCGAAGTCTTGTTTGCTGCCTCCTGATTTGTAATCGGTGGTATCTTGATTTTGTCGTTGGCGAGGAGGTACTTGAAGATGGATGGAACTTCATCATCTTTGAAAGAATACTCCTCCAGGAACATCGGATTAAGAATCCTTTGTTGCCTCTAAGGTGACTGTTGATGAATATCGTCAGTAGTTGTAGGTTCTTTAGTTGTCGATTGGCCTCTCTCTAGCTCCTTTCTTTTGAGGAATTGCTCAACCTGTTCTCCACATAGTTTTAATTCCTTCCATGTGGTTGAGGGGATAACCCCCATGACTTTGAGGATATCGATGGAGAGATTGTTATGTCAAGTCTGCAAGATGAACTCCTCTGTGACAGAATCATTACAATTCATTACCTTATTGCGGAAGTGTTTGACAAAACTATCAACCGACTCACCATCCTTCTGCTTCTCATCCAGAAGAGATTTGTTCGACACTTTAGTGTTATTGTTGAAGAAGTTGTTGAGGAATGAGCTTTCCATGTCGTCCCAGCAATTGATGCTCCCCGGCTTGAGACGTCGATACCAAACGAAGGCTACCCCACGAAGGGTGCCCACGAATGACCGAATCATTAGGGGTTCATTCCTAGAGATCACTCCTAGGTGGGACTTGAAATAAATTAGATGCTGAGTGGGCGAACCTTTCTCGTCAAGCGGCGTGAAGTTAATTAGATTGAACTTTGCTAGATACGGGATTGAATCCCACTCTCTTGGACATGGGCACGGAATGCTCATTCTCCTTAATTCTTGAGCGGACATTAAGGCATTGACCTTATTCTCTAGCTTTTTCAATCATCTCGTCGTCGTCTACATCTTCATTCGAAGGACATTGAGGAGAATGAGTTGGACCACCCCCAGTGTTTTTATTTTTAGGGGGTGAATTTGAACCACCCCTAGTGTTATTGAGGGGTGCGATTAGACCACTCCCAGTATTTTTAGGGGGTGTGTCAGTCATGATGACTTCGTCCACTTCTAGATCGCTGTCAACTATGACGTTCTAGGTGCGGTGGCTGGATTTAGCTTGCTGATTTGAAAAAGCTTAAAGTTATCGGTCATGTAACTCCCTAACCCATTGCATGCTCAGCTCCATTTGCATGTTCATTTCAGCTCTAAGTTCTTCTCGTTGTCGAGCTAAAGCCTCTTGAACCATTTGAGCCACTTGATCTGGGGTGATCATGAACGACTCCCCTTCTTCCCCCATGCTGGACATTGTGTCGTTAGAAACAATTGCAGAACACGTATCTGAGGGCTCATCATCTGAAGTGATTGCAGAGCAAGTGTCTAACAGCTCGTTATCTAAAGATAGTTCTTTGTATATCCTCGGATAATCCCTATGTTCAATGGCTTCTAACTGGAGCCGAGACATTCGTTGGGTAATTTCTAGACTAACTTTTCCTCCCGGGCTAAAGTCAGGATTAGGATCATTCGAGCACCGTGTTGATTTTCCGTTGTCAACCATGTTGATGGTGACTTCAGGGAATTCATCATCTTGAATGGTGGATTTTCTCTCGTGGAAGCATTTTGGCTTGGACTTCAACGCTTCAGTGGCAAGCTTCTCGAATATCGAGACCCTTTATGAAATGGTCCTAGGGCAACTAAATTTTGATAATACCACCCTGATAAGCCTCTCACATGGACAGTGAGAGTTAGTTTCTTGGACATCCTTCTTTTGGGATTTGTTCACACCCCTAGCCTGATGGTGCAGCTCATTGGAGCAATCCATCGCTTGGTTGTGTAATACCCCAAGTATAACGTTGTCTTTTGACTAACATGTTTTCTTTTAGGTATAAAGAACATTGTTGACATTCTTGGGACGATTCGTTTTCGCCTTTGAATGATCCAAGGTCACATCAGGAGTCGCACATTTAGAACCACCCCCTTGTGAGCGTGAGGTCTTAATGGGATCCCCAGGTGATGGATGCCAGGAGTCCTCCTATGCACGACACACGAACACGTAAAGTGAGGTACCTTGGTTTGTTTGGAGGCGGCAGGACACCTTTGAGCGGTCTTTGGCTTGACAGGAGTGTTTGTACGATCCCCAGCATGAGGAACTACTCAGGTTTTATTCACCGGAGCTTTGCCTCGATCTTCATGTAGAGGACCCAGACGATCTTTCATCGGAATCTTAAATTTGGTCAGATCCATGCTGCCGTAGGGCTTCGTCGTAGGTGCTGGAGCAAGACGAGTGGGCTCGGAGGCTAATGGAGTTAATTTCGGCGCTATTTCGACCTTTGGCATCCAGACTTGTTTGGATTTTGATGGTTTTTTGACCACCTCTTCCTTCTGCATGCCTTGAGCTTTCCGCATAAAGGCATGCCTGTGTGCGGCACGTGCGCCTCGCTTTTGGATGCGCTCCTTTAAGGTTGAACGAGTTCTTTTGATAAGAACCCATTCTCCCGTCGACCTTTGGCTGGATTAAATGATGCTTCCTAGACTTCAAGTCTTCCTAGTAACGAACTCCATCGACTTGTTCTAACACCTTGGTAATTTGACGAGCTTGGCGTTGGCGTCGCCTCTGATGAGACCTCTTCGTCAGAGTTGGCGTACCTTGATTGGATAACTCCTTGATTAGAGAGGAGTTGTGGCGGGCAGAGTCATTTGTAGCCTTCATCGACGAATATGCCTCCTTCAAAGACGGGATCTTTCCACACTTGCAGGGAGAGGAGGATTTTACTAAAGAGGAGGAGAAATATTCATTGAATTTAGCTTCGTCGAATTCATACTTGACCTCTGAATCAATCGGGATCTTGATCTTCAGTTGCGGCATGCTAGCCTCGGTGACGAGACTGTTGCCTCCCACTGTGGTCGCCAGCGTGTTCGCGTCGAAAATTGGTTTCATTGCTTTTGAGTCCATTACAACTTCAGGCGTTACAATGATTCAAAATAAAAGAAAAATTAAGTCTTTTTATAAGACTTTCCTTACAATGAAAAGAAAAAGAAAGATTTCCTAAGAACACACGCAGAGATCGTTTATCGGTCTTCTGCTTGCGCGGGATCTTTGCCTGTGTCGGGGTTAATCCGTGGACCACCGAGCGATCAGATTAAAAGAATGGTTTTTTTGCCTCGCAAAGGAGATAATAAACTTAAGCGAATATTTTGGCAAAGCGAAATACCCACTCTTCTTGAGAATCGTAGCTAGGTACGATTTCGAGTAAAGCGGATGAACCGGATGTAGATCTCTCGAGCTATTCCTCTTTATGATGAATGAGTCATTGAGATCTCCTTCTCCTCTCTGAAAATTCGTGGCTCCCTTCAAATCTGCCTTTATGAGGGTGCTAGGGGTGTATTTATAGGCTTTAAATATGATGTTTGTGGATAGGAAAGTCGTGTTTGTGGATAGAGTCGAAGAACAACCGTTTCTATCCGTTTAGGTGGGTTTTTAGTTGTGTAACAGCTTCCACACATTTAAGAATAATCCCACATGTTTATGGATGACCCAAAGTAGTTCTAGAAGCCAATCTTATCAGAAAACACGTCGGGAGCTGATTTGGGCGCGAGTCACTTCGACTGTCTCGCACATGTCCGAGACAGCTTGGACTATCTTGTGTATTTTGGTCTTAACTCTTTCTTCTAAACTCAGAATGAGATGATTCAAAATGAGTTAGAAATCTAACAAAGATACCTACAACCTTTGTCTTTTGAGATTCTTCAGATTCGAATTGTATCATGGCCAAAATATGCAAGATACAATTGGTGTCTCGCAGGTACGAAACAGTCTGGACTGTCTCGAGTGTTTTGGCTCTAACTCCCTAGTCTGATCTCAGAATGAAGTGATCCAAGGTGCGTTAAAAAGATCATGAAGAGATCTACAACCTCCCATGGGTGAATTATATGCGGAATGGATGAGACACGAGTGTCGCTTCACCTTTCTTGAGCAAAACGTAATTCCCGATTTGATCGTTTCTTCGCTATTCTGCCGTCCCGTTGACTCGTACGCTTAGTCGACTCGCTTCATTCACTGGTTGACGTTAAATAATCCTCTTTGACTTGAATTATGATGTTCATTATCTTCTCTCTATCTCGAGCTGTGTGTGGGAACCCATAGATAATTTTTGACGCCTACAGCTGTCGGTGAGAAATTAACTACGGCGAATAAAAGAGGAATATATTGGAACGTAGTTAAAAAAAAATTCTAAAGCAAAATAGGGAATTTAACTTATCTCGCAAATTTGCGAGAGAGAGTCACTGCTTTTCAATTTGTGAGACAGTCACAACTATCCTGCACGTGCCAGATAGCGTACACCGTCCCGCAAACAACGAGATAATATACCCTGTCTTACAAATTGCGAGGTAGCATAAAGCCATCCCTTTTGCCTAGGATGTGTTTTGACCAAGCAAAACACATCTATTAAGTGTCGATCCCCGCAAAGGAGGATATGTTCTTCCCGAATGCTTCACAAATTAGAACAAGCAATGAAACCTAGTCAAAATTTTAACTTTTGAATTGACAAAAGCGTAAAAGCTCAACTCCAAAGGTGAAGTCGTAGCCTCCTCTCTCTCAGATGATTGGGCAGCAGATCTACCTTTGGGAACCCTTGATCTCTTAGGAGACATAGTGGAAAAGTGGGTTTTGGCCGAAATCTTGAAGAGAAAATTATAGTTTTGTGGTGAAATCTCGAACAAAGGATTAGAACAACCCAAGACCAAGCAACCTAAGTTTTGTTTTGATCAAGGAGTAGAGGAAAATAGAGTTTGTTAAAAGAAGACAAAGGGAACAAGATCAAACCTTTCAAAGATCTTTGAAACCCTAGATGAAGATCCCTTTTTAAGCAAATATGAAGGAGGCTAAAGGGAGAAAAGGGTCTTTAAACTCTTTTATAGAATTTTGGAAGAGATTTGAATTCAAGAAAACGGGATAAAGTGGCCAAAACAACCACAACTCTCAGACTTAAAAGCCCCAGACCTGACCAACTGCGCCTTTGAGCGAGACAGTTAAAACTATCTCGCAAATGCGAGACAGTTTAGGCTGTCTCACCCAAAGGACTCAAATGAGTGGCATCGGTTTGCGTTCTATGCAAGTATAAACAAGTGGTATACGAGGTTAAACTACTCCTTATACTCCGATGAATATACGAGTATAAACTAGTTCTCCGTGAACCTCCGACTAGTATATGAGGCCAAACTGCTCCCTACACTCTGATGAGTATATGAGTATAAACTGCTTCTCCGTGAACCTCCGACATGTATACGAGGTTGAACTTCTCCCTACACTCCTATGAGTATACGAGTATAAACTGCTTCTCCATGAACCTCTGACTCGTATACATGGTTAAACTGCTCCATATACTCCGATGACTATACGAGTATAAACTACTTCTCTGTGAACCTCCGACTGGTATATGAGGTTAAACCGCTCCCTACAATTTTATGAGTATACGAGTATAAACTACTTCTCCGTGAACCTCTTGACTGGTATACGAGGTTAAACTGCTCCCTACACTCCGATGAGTACACGAGTATAAACTTCTTCTTCATGCTCTAATGCCTTAAGAGATTAAACTGTGTACACTCCAGCTACGTACGATTATGAACTATGGTTAAACTTTTGGCGATGCTCTAGCAGTTAAGCCAACGTCCGTCTACACACCAGTGGTTATGCTAAGATCTAGTACACGTGATGGTAATCTTCTTCCAAAATTATCCCTGGGAGTTTAACTACAATTCAGCTACGATCTTCTGACAAAGATGATCAGTTCAGCGTCAACTCAACGACATGAGCTAATTCAACCTCTCAAAAGTCAACACATCAGCTCCAGTTCCTGATTTTAACTTATGGTCAGCGACGTCATAGTGCCAAAAGTTAGGAAACTAAAGTCGCTTTTGGGTCCACCTACACAATCCAATGTTGGGCAAAAGCAAGGCCTATCTTGTTCAAAGTATTTCAGATTCCTCGATAAAATACTGAGGAGGATGAATACTTTGGAAGGAGTATCTGTGGGCATCAAACATTACTTATATGTCCCAACCACAGCCCGAGACAGAGAGAAGATGAAGAACGTTAACTTCTAAGTCAGATGAAATCATCCAATACAAAAGAAAGCCAAGAAGAACATGAAACAACGCAAAAGTGGACTTGGAGCTGTCTCATAGTTGATGAGACAACATCCACTGTCTCGCATTTGCAAGATAGTCTTCACTGTCTCGCATGTACGAGATAGTAGGAGCTATCTCTCCAACTGCTAGACAGCATCCCATGTTTGCCGATTGTTTTATCGAGTTTTACGGGGTCCATTTGGCTCCATAACTATTTGGGAACGTTCATTAACATTAATGGACGGTTACACCCGAGAAATACACCCACTACCCATAAAAATTATGGTATTTAACATAATTTAAGCAGTGGGACGATGGTTACAAATGCTCTGCCACTGTCTCCTTTAGTCAAGACAGTGGATACTATCTCTCCCAAATGATACAGTGACCACCCAGCTATTTGCAATCTTTTAGACGGTTATGGCTTCCAATGACTATAAATACCTCTTAGCACACTTGTGCATGACACCAAGAGATGACCAAGCATTGGCAGGAGAGCAGAGAGCAGAAAGAATCTGACTTTCAGTGAACTTTGAGGGAAAGAGAGAGTTGTAATCCACTTCCGAGAATCCTCAAAGCCTTCAGGTGTTTCCTTGAGTTTAAGCTATGACTTGTTCTTGAGAAGATTATTTATCTTACTTCGCTAAGATATTTACTTTTGTTTTTTTTTCCTCGTTGAAACATTAACATCCAGTCTTCTTTGTATCCGACTTTGAGCGTTAATTCGGTGGTCCATGGATAATGCATCCTTAGCACAGGCAAAGATCACACGCAAGTAGAAAATACTACGTAGGAGTTTCTGTGTGTGTTTCTAGGGAGCACAACTTTTGTTTTCATTGTTAAAGAGAAGAGTTTTACATGTATAAAGCTAATTCTTTTGTTTTTGCTAAATGATTTAATGGAAGCTACAATGAAAATTGTTCCTGACGCAAACACGCACTAGAACCACCTTAAATCCATCCACTCCTAATTCCAACGGCCATGAATATGAGGGGGAGACTTTAACTCTATCACGTCTATCCAAGACAAGATTGGTGGAGCTCTCCCTTAACCAAGAGCCATGTAGGATTTTAATGATTGCATCAATGATTGACATATGGCACCGGTTGCCTTCACCGGGAACAAGTTCACCTGGTGTTACAACATGGAAGGCCTGAGGCGCACTTGGAAAGTCCTTGACAGAGTTCTTCAATCATCGAACCTCCTGCTTGCTTGGGGGTCTTTCAGCCCAAATCCTTCATCGTTCCTTCTCCGACCATTCGCCCATCATCCTATCATGGTGTTTAAACTCTCACTCTGGCCCGAGGCTTGGGCGATACCAAAGAATGTGGTCTCGGCATGTATCCTTCCTCAATGTAGTCCAACAACATTGGGCTAATGATCACCACCCATCTCCCCTTACTAACATCTGCAACAAACTCAAACTCTTGAGGCATGCCCTTAAAGAGTGGAACTCCACCACATTTGGGAACATTATTACCTAGAAAAAGGAGCTGGAATCTGAGATATCTTCACTTGATACATCCTTACAATCTCGTTGGTGTCCGAATGTGTATAAGTAGCTTCAAATAAGCAAATCCAAATGGAATGAGGCCTCTATTAGAGAGGAGATATTCTGGAAAAAAAAAAATCTCGCATCAAATGGCTTCGAGAAGGAGACTCCAACTCCAAATTCTTTCATGGCATAGTCCGCAGCAAAGATACTCAAGCCAATATTGATAAGCTTGTCGGCCCCAATGGAGAAAAACTCCAAGGCCAAGAGGTTATTCATGTTGCTGCTATCTCCTTCTTCTACGAGCTCCTCTCCTCTGAACCCCATCATCTGAAGGAGGACCTACTTAACCTTATCCCCAATAAAATCTCCAAAGATATTAAACTCATGCTTGTTAGACCCTTCGACCTCTCCGAACTCCACTACGTAGCCTAATCCATTCCTCCAGATAGCAATGCGGATATAGATGCTTTCTCAGCATCTTTCTTCACTTCTTCCTGGGAGATTATTGGGCCATCTATCCTTGCTACTGCCAACGACTTTCTGGCCAACAAGCATCTCCCTGAATCCATCTCTCACACAATACTTGTCCTCATCCCCAAAAAACAACTGATTCTCAGCCTCAATGATTTTCGCCCCATTAGCTTATGCACCACTCTATACAAAATTTTTGCTAAGGCGATTTGTATGAGATTAGCTTCAGTCCTTCCTATGATTATCTCTCCCAATCAAGGGGCTTTCGTGAAAGGTCGTAGCATTTCTGACAATGTGATGATTACCAAAGAAATTTGTCAAGACCTAGACAGAAAGGCAAACACCCAAACATCAGCCTCAACTTAGACATGCACAAAGCATATGATCACCTTGAGTGGGATTTCTTATGGGAAGTCCTCATCCGTTTGTTTTCTTATGGGAAGTCCTCATCCTCAACTTAGACATGCACAGCAGACGAGAGTTACAAATTGACGACTCTCACATTTCTGAGAACCAAATGTAAGAATTACAAGATGACGATCTTTGCAGAACTTGAAAAAGAGATTACAATTAACGATCTCTTTAAAGCAAAACGCGAGGGTTCTTTAAAGCAAAACGTGAGGGTCTATCCTCGCATTCCAATTCTAAAACGGGGGGTCACCCTTACGTTCCAACCCTAAAACATGAGGGTCACCTCCGCGTTACAACCCTAAAACACGAGGTTCGACCTCCGCATTTCACAAAGTTGAATGCGAGGCTCATGCCTAAACGCGAACCTCGCATTTGACTAACTTGAACGGTTTCAAAACCATTTTTTCCAATAATGGGACCATTTAACCCCTATTATGGAGCGAATTAAGGGGTCAGTTACACCCCTTAAATCTTATAAATAGCTAAGAATTCAGCTAAAATTGGATTTTTGGGGATCATTTTGGCTTTTATTCGCTATTGTTAAGGCTTTTGTTGAAGCTTTGGAGATCATCGGCCTTGGCTTTTTGAACCATTTTCGGTTGAAGAACTTTGAAATTGGCTGTTTAGCTTATTTTAGTTAAAAATGGTTATATTTCCTTTCTGAAATTAACTTTGTCGTAGAGTTCTCAAGCTTGTTTAGAGTTCTAAACTTGCCTTGCAAGTTCTTCCCGACGTAAAAGTCAAGAAGAAAAGACAACATTCCGCGAAGCGAAGTGCTCGGATCATCAACGAGATAAAAGATTCAAACTCTCATCACCACCAAGAAGAATCTTGTTTTAAACAAAGGAAATGATCTCCATGTTAGAAAGAGATAAGAGATTGCTATCTCTTTTGTAAATCGGGAAACCGATAAGAAGATTGTTATTTCTTTTTCTAAGTCGTTTAGAAAGAGATTGCAAAGAGAGATTGTATTTATTCTTTTCCTAAGCCAGTTAGGGAGATTAATACAAATTCATTTCTTAATTTTTTTACATTTTTTCCTACAAGCAGGAAGCCAAATCGTATATAATGTGGTACTTCAAGAACTTAACCATGTTAGATGTTTTAACCTCTCTTAAAGGAATGGCTTCAGCCAATTTAGAGAAGTAATAAGTTATGGCTAGGATAAAATGATGGCCTTTAGCAGATGGTGGGCTAATTGACCTGATGATGTCCATACCCCATATTTCAAATGGCCACGAGGCAACAGTCGGGTGTAATTCTTCCGGAGACTGGTGTACAAAATCGACATGGACTTGACACGTATGACATCATTTGGCATAAGCCACTACATCCACAATTATCATATGATAATAATGGTCTAGATGCTAAAAACAATCCTAGAGCTTAGGTCTAGGTTGATGAGCTCCATATGTACCATCCAGGTAGATGAGCTCCATATGTAGCATCGTAGGCTTCTTGATGATAGGCATCTAAGTAGTATGCCATCAAACAATCGGTGGTACAACATCTATTTGCTTTGGGTCATACGGAAATATGTCATGCAAGGCGTAGTCAATGATTAGGTAATGCTAATCATTGGGTTCAAAGTGGGCTAGCATGATGTGCACTTTGTTAATTTCCAAGGTTTGTTGCACTTAGAAGTCAAAGTGAGAGTAATTGCAAGTGACACCAAGGCATCAACATAAATGTTCTTGAGGCAGACTACATAGATTATCTATAAGCCTTCAAAAGAAATAACGAGTCTCATTGCTGCTTCATGGTAGTGTAGGAGATCGTTGTGTCAAATCTCATATTCCCCATTATACTTCGTACTCATGCCTTAGGTGAGTTGGCACTTATACTTCGCACTCATATTCCCCTGTGACAATAGCTCCTTCATGACTTTATTACTATGCGCCGTTGAAATAGAGTTCCCACACTCAGTGGTTTGAGTTGAAATTCAATTCAAATACCTCGTGTGCTCGTAGAGCTTGGAAAACATAAGGACAAAATAATTTCACAAGTCTAGGACTCAGAGATCTCGGCTTCATCATGAGTACCCGCAAAGGGTAAAGTCTTGATGTCATATCTTCAGAGATATAATGTTGAACTTAATGATTAATTGCTTCGAAAGAGGCTGTACTATTGGACATACCGAAAAAAAGTGTTGCCATTAAAGGCTCATGCCCTTATGAGATGAAGTTATAAAGACTGGCCTGGCGTTGCTGAGGAAGCATTACTATAGCCATAGAAGGTTGTGTTGGCATTGGTGAAGAAGCATTGCCAGAGCTATAGGAGGCTGGGTTAGCATTGCTAAACAAGTATTGCCTTAGTCGTATGACGCTATGTCGATGGTTCCGCTCAGTGATATTCAAAGAGTATTGAACTGCTACAGCAGTGAAGCCATTAGTAGGCAAAGGAATGGTCTATACAGAAGGTACGAGCTTGACAAGACTTTTACAATGATGATGTTTATTTTCCCTTTGAGCAAGAGGATTTCCTCGTCTTGTTTTCATCATTGGAGATTGCCCCATCTCATTACCATCATCTTTACAACTTGACCACATATCATGTTGATTGAATCTCTCAGCAAATTTCATGGCAATTTTCGCCTGCTCGATTAGATATTTCCACGAATTAGCATTGACAGCACCCATGTGGGCTTTCACTCGGTTGAGAAAGTTGTGCTGACATGTTTAGAGTAACATAGGCACCGGCATGTCCCACAATGCAAGTTTAAATTGCAAAACCACTCAATGTAGTCTCTGATTGAGTTATCTCCCCTTTGTTTCTCTGAAAGGAGCATAACCATTGTTATATCAGATTGTTCCTCATGGAATTAGGACAAGAACTGTGATTCCAAGTCAAGGAGCAGTGTGCTCCCTTAATGGTGACTACTATAGTGTTGAATATCCAACCGTAACTAGATGCGAGGTTAGTGGTGGAGGGACCTGGAGCAACATGATGGTATCTTAGACCGCACAATGCTAACCATACAGTGTGCTCATGCCTGCCATTGTCGAAGCTAGGGCTTTCCCCTATTGCTTCTACATACTACTAGGATTGTCGACGAAGAGCGGTAAAACGAGTCTGCTAGAAACAATAGGCATTGTTGTTGTCATATCTCACGTGTGTCATCCATCAACTTTCTATAGTGAGAAGCCGAGTGAGTCCAGGAGGAGGTGGACTGCTTATGAGCTCAAGTTTTGTGTCATCGTCCAATCTCTTTGTCGTTGGCAGCAGTACTTATTCCACAGTGAGTTTCGATTTCCTACCAATCATGAGGCATTCAAATACTTAAACAAGTAGAGTGCCATGAATCACAAGGCATTAGGTTGTTTTTTGTAGCAGTTTACATTTATTTTGAAGCACAAGTAAAGAAGGCTAAACAAAGTTGCTGATGCACTTAGCCACTATACCTCATTGTTAGTAACTATGAGTAATTTTATATTAGATTTGATTGCTTGAAAGATATATATGCAGATGATGAAGACTTTTGTAATGACTGGGCGGCTTGCATCACGATTAAACCCTCAGGCCCTATGATTATTTAGGACGGGTTTCTTTTCTTTTATAATCTGTTCTATATTCCATAGAGGTCTTTGCACGAGAAATTCATTCTAGAGGTCCATGGAGGCGGCTTAGGTTGACATTTAGGTCATGATAAAATGATTGTATTTGTGCTAGAGTGGTTTTTTTGCCACATTTGCATAGAGATGTGAGCAGAGTTGTCACGAAGTGTTTAATGTGCCAAGCCGCGAAGGTGGGATCACAGAACACGGGTCTTTAGATACCTCTACCTATCCTGAATGGTTGGTGGGAATACATTTTGATGGACTTTGTGCTCAGCATTCCTCTTACATAGCGGGGCATAGATTCCATCTTTTATAATGGTGGATAGGTTCTTGAAGATGGTTCAATTGATTGCATGTAAAAAGACTAGTAATGTGTCTAACATTGCTTATCTCTTTTTCCGTGAGATTGTCTATTTACATAGTGTACCAAAGTCTATCTCTTCTGATCATGATTCCAAGTTTCTCAGCAACTTTTGCAATACATTTTGGGGATTGTTGTAGTTTAGTAGCTCATTATACACATAGTCTAATGGACAGACAAAGGAGGTTAGTCACACATTAGGAACTTGCTTCATTGCTTTGTGAAGACCTAATCATCATATTTTGTTACATCTTTATACCCTTGTTATCTATTTTACTTTAATAAATATATCACTAATAACGTATTTTTTATTCTACATGAATTGAAGAATTAATGAATAAGAGCTAAGACACAAATTTCCTCATTTTTAACCTTTTATTAAAGCCTAGTTATAAGCCAAACAGCCTACATAAGTTGAAGAAATAATGATCCAATATGAAAAAAATCAAGTTAAAATCATATTCACGTTGATTAGCCACAAACAAATGATATTATCTTCCAATTTAGAAAGTAAAATTTAACATGTGATATATGAAAATAGTCAATCTCAACTAGAAGAAGTTATCTACTTTAGAATTTTGAGATTCCAATCAGTTGATCAACTAATTGGCTAACAGGTTGGTCAACCGATTGATTCATAACTGATTCATTTTATGGTTATGATTTAAACATTGGAGCCCAAGTAAAATCTAATGCTTTTTGTTACTTGTTATAAACTACAAATAGGGGTAGAGAGTGAGGAGTTTGAGTGTGAAAATTTTTATAAAAATGTATTTGGAAAGGAGAGCTACTCTTAATTGAGAAGACCTTCCAAAATAGTAAACTTTATTTGAAATTAATAAAAAATTACCTATTCAAAATTTTCTTTTTTGCTCTTTATTAGCTGATGAAAACTAAGATAAAGATAAAGATAAAGAAAAATATGAAGATGAAGATTTACTTTTACTGGACCAACCTCTTGCACTATAAGTTTTCTTTGTTCTCTTTTATTTTCTTGCTTTAGAAATTTATGTTTTAGGATTTTATTTTATTTTTCTCGTTGATAGATTAGATTTAATTTTAATACTTGTAGAGTAGATTTACTTTCATGTTCTTTATTTTTATTACTTTCTTGAATTTTTATTTTGTAGTATAGATTTATTTTACCTATGTTTATCTTGGGTGGTTCGGTAGGTTGTGCTTATGAATTTTAAAATTAATATCTAGTTATTATTCTTTTCATGAATGTTGATTTGGATGATAATTTACTAGATTATGCTTTCCTTAAGTGATTTGATAGTATATACTTAATAAATCTAAACTTAAAATGCAGTAAAAAAAGAGTAGTTCATAAATCCTAAATGAATTCAACTTGTGGATTCAATTATAGATTCCTCATTTCTCTAATTATTTCCCTCCATTTTTTTACTCTTTGTGATTTTCCTCTTTTTAGTCAAATTCCTCTTTATTGATTTTGTTCTTTTCCATTTTATTCTTTATTTTCTTATATTTATTTCTTGATTTTATTTCTTTTCTAATTTCTTCATTTCTCTTTCTCCCCCTTTGATCTAGTTTTCTTTTAAGGGGCTGTTTGGTTCGTTTTTTAACTCAGTGGAAAAGTTTTACACCGCCTCCACATCAGATTTTTCGTGGCCACGTAGGATATAAGCTTTCCGTCAGTTTTTTTTCCCATCTTTGGTTCACTAGGGTTGAAGAAGGAAAACTCGGTGAAAATCGTCGCCACATCAGATTTTTTCTCTCCCCCAATTCCTTCTTCAACATCGTGAAATCGACGAAAACTGCAGCCACGTTGGCTTTTTTCCATATAAACAAAAGTTTTTCATTTTTTTCCATGCGAACCAAACACAAGAAAAATAAATACGTTGGTTTCCCACCATTTTTTTTTTTGCGAACCAAAGCAAAACAATCTATTTCTTGGAAAAGTTTGAAAAACTCAAAACTTGTGTTTTTGTACATGAAAATGCATTTCCCTATATCTAGGAAACGAACCAAACAGCCCCTAATTATAAATAATCACTCACCTTTATATTTCCACACTTTCACTCCTACTTGTTCACACATAACTCTAAGAGCTAATTTAGATCATTTTCTACAATACCTTTCTCGTGGGATCGATATCTTTCTATACTATAACTTAATAGTTGTATGCTTGCAATTTTAATTTATTTACCCCTTATCAAGACCATCCTAAGTAGTGGGATTTATTCCTTTCACTAGAGGAGTTTGCTTTCGACAGCACTGCCAATCGTTCTATAGGAAAAAAACTCATTGTTTATTAATTCAAACTCGACCACACTTTTGACTTGCTGAAATTATCTAAGGGTCTAGGTTATATTATTGCAGTCTAGCACATGGCCAAGCACATCTAGGCTACTCAAGCTGAATTGCAGAAAAAGCTTGAAACATCGAATGCTATGTACAAGTTTTACATTGATCAGCATCTTCATCAGAAGCTGTTTGATAACAATGAGGAAGTCATGGTACATCCGTACAAACAACAATTTCCTGTCGGAAAATACAAGAAGCTAAAGATGAAAAAGATTGTTCGGTATCGCATATCGCAATTACTTAGTGACAATGCTTATGTTATGGAGTAACCAGTGATTTAGCTAATGCTTCTCCCATTTTTAATGTTGTTGACTTGACGGAGTTTCATCCTAACATGCCCACTTTATCTTCAGCCAAACTAGAGGTCAAGTTTTTCTAGGAAGGGGAGTGTCATGCGGAGTTAATTACTGATGTCTTTTGGGAGAAATCAGATTGAGCGAATCTCCGACAATCCAAGAAAAGAGGACGATTTTTTGCCAGATTTTGACCTACATTTTCAACGAACCGTAACTTTTGGTTCTCTTCATAGAATCAATATTATTATATGTTTTCGAAAAGCTCAGAAAGTGCTCTATAAGTCAAATGACTTTGCCATTCAAACCGAGTTTCAAGATCATAATCGTTTTTAGGTTTAGACTGCTCGTTGAAGAGTTTTGGTCTCATTTAATTTTCAGTTATTATGAAACATATTTTTTTCTAGGAAGTCTATTTCATTTAGGAAAGGTTATTTTATTACTTTTGCATTGTTTTATGCCTTATATATGAGGGGAGTGAATTTGTGAAACTCTTTAGATTGATTATTATTATTTCAGAAAGTTTACTATTCCTAGGGTTTTCTAGAGTTTGTGTTGTTTTGCTCGTAGGAGAATGAGTAATTATCTCTTTTGATTACTTTTCCTCTACATAAAAAAAAAAATATATTTGACTACGTTCCACACATGTGCATCCCATTTTTTACTAAACTTCGCGCACATGCATCCCACCTGGTCGAGTGAAACGAGGGATTTTTTAGATGGTAACAAATATCATTCATTATTATTATTATTATTATTAATTATTATTAATTGACGTTTCTCTGTAGATAGTAACAAGTATTGATGCAATAAGGATATTTTAGAAAATACAATCAGATGAATTCATCAAATATTTGTTACCAAAATAAGAGCCTGCGGTGGTATAATAAGGGTCTGTAATGAAACTTTGCTTGAATTATCAATGGCTATGAGAAAAGCATTCTCTCCGCTTCTTCTAATACTTGTGTTTATTACTAAAAGAGTTGAATGTCGATGGAGTTTCACGGAGGAAGAAGACTTGGAATTTGAAAAACAACTGAAAATCCTTAACAAACCTCCTGTGAAAACCTTTCAGGTACTCTTTTTCCCCCTTAAAATAAGCCTGTAGTGTTAAAAATGAGATCACTCATGATCCATCTAGTTTTATATCCTAATTACGACCTAGTAGTGAATATATAGATCGTTAGCAAATCATATATTCAAGTACCAAAATTAATTTTATGGTATAGATAATTAGTCTATTAGTTTTTACCGTGTGCATGATAACTGACATATTCGATTATGATGTATATATGTATTCATAATAGCTTTTCAACAAAAATCGCAATCAACATTTGTTTTAACTTGTTTATATTTCTGTAATTAGGATCACTTTATACATTAACAATGGAGATTTTTATATTTTGCAGTCTCAGAGCGGACTTTTTTATGATTGTATTGATATCTACAAACAACCAGCTTTTGACAATCCTCTTCTGAAAGATCACAAACTTCAGGTACAAAGTGTTTTTTGTTTTTTTAATATAATTCATTGGTTGCATTTGTACTATATTTCGTATGGCCAAAAGTAGAAAGATATAATTAATGCAAGCATTTGTATAGCCTACCTACTTATACCAAAATATATAAAACTGACAATATTACATATTGACACTTCTGTCATAACAAGAAACATTATTTGCTTTTTTATACATATTATAATGCTAGTGCAAAAAGACTCTAAGTTCGATTTACTTGTTCATATGACTAAAAGGAAAATAAAATAAAGTAATAGTTACCTTAAATAAAGACTAAAAGATTTCTTTTTCATAAACTTATCCTATGGGCTCATTTTCCTTACGCAAGAGAAGGTCAAACTTTTAAGACTTGATTATTAGATTATAACATGCACGATTAGAACTTAGAAGTCATTGCAGAAAGGTGACAAACTGGCTTTTTAGTAAAAACATGGAAAGAAATTTAACTCCGGTTTTTATTTTATTAATTAATTAATTAATTAGACACGCACACACAAACAAACGCGCACAAAAAAAAAAAGGAAGCCAACCCAAAACCACCACCACCACACACACTCACAAAACACACAAAGCACAGAAAGAAAGCCAGGGTCATTTTAAAATAACCCTCCAAACTTTTAAAATTTAGACATAACATCCAACAATATTGTTTCCCACAAAGCCCTTAGGATAAGCATGTTTTTTTTTCCAATAATCGGATATTATTTAAAATAGTCCCGACCAGTCCTCTAATGGTGTGTTTGGGAGTTTATTAAGGGAAGGGAAGGAAAGGTAAACAACGGGAAGGGAAGGGAAGGGAAGAGAATTGTAATATGTTGTTTGGGAGTTGAGTAAGGTGAATGAAGGTGAAAGGAAGTAAATATATGTAAATTTACATAAATGAACATAAATGACTTTATACTAATAACACATCAGCCCTTTTATTTGTTTTGATAGGGGTAAGAATGTCATTACACCCCTTTACCCTCCATTACCCTCCTCTACCGCCCAAATCGTCGGGGAGGGGGGGGGGGGGGGACCAAGCAATTTTAACCTCCTTTCCCCTTCCTTCCTCCCCTCTACCCTCCTTAAAAAAACTCCCAAACAAGGTGAAAGCCTCATTTCTCTTCCCCTCCCCCTCTCTACCCTCCATCCAAACAGGGCATAAGTAAATCCCCATATAGAGATTAACTTAACCCCTATACCCTGAATGAACAATTAAATTCTGATGGATGGATCAGTGTATTCTAAAGCTTTGGGTTTAAATAACCCCCCATTTTTGTGGATTTCAATATCATTCAACCAAGGATATCCATTATAACTGCAAAAAAAAAAAAAAAAATCTTCTCTTCTCTTCTCTTCTTTTCAAGTAAGGAAGCAAACAAACGATTAATTAGATGGTGATGTCTATATGATATGTTTTGAGACATTGCGTGCTTCCATCTCTCTCAGACATTTTTGGAGCCAAATAACCTTACCCTGCAAGTTTGGGACCCTTTTAATGAAGCCAAAGAGAGCTTAAATGTGTGTCTTGGTGCCTACGTACGTATATACATATACACATACATATTACTTGATCAACATGATCAATGAATATTTTCGATATAGAAGACTGGCTAGTGTAAGAAATCCAATATGATTATTGCATTAATTAAAAATAGTTATACGAGATGCACTATTATCCCAATTAAAGTGTTAAGTTGAACGAATGAATACTGACACTTGTTTCTCAGGTAAATAGTATTATTAGATGATGATTGGATTGCTTGATGCAGATGAGTCCCAGCAGTTTTCCAAAAGGCGTGACTCGTGAACTACAGCCTTCCACTGCAAAATCAAATTTCCACAACAACATCACTTGTCCATCAGGAACCGTTCAAATTCGCAGAACTACTAAGAACGATTTGATACATGCCAAAACTCTTCAGAATCATATCAAAGGACACAATAGTTTCCAATCGAAGATTGCTAGTCTTAATGGGAGCCATGTAAGCAAACCTTTTCATTTCACCCTTTCTATATATCTAAATGTACATGAAAATAACTGCATTAATTTTCTGCAACCACTGGGCTAGCCAAGATGCAAAAGATTGAGAGAGAGCTTTGGTACCAAAAAATTTAAAAGAAGCCAAAGATTTAAAAGAAAGGGAAGAATATTATGTACTCATATATTTTGTTTACTAATTTAACAACAGATACTAAAGATACGTTTGATTTGTGATATTTGTTTGGCCTTACCTACTTTTACATCATACATTGTCAAATATGCGCTTCATTAAACTCTCACTTTCTTTTTTGGTTAAAAGAGCTATGATGCTCCTTCTTTGTCATCAGGAACGTTTATTATAAGCCTAAAAAATCACAATAATAAGTTTAATTTACAAAAGGTAACGGAAGGGGAATATAATTTCAGTGGATAAAGTCACAGACAAAATATCAATATCAAAATCCAAAACACAAAATAGTGCTCAAGTAATCTCCACCCTAATAGAGAACTATTGAGAAAACAATAAAGCCCAAAGCGCGTCATGTCAATAAGCAAATTTATCAACTTTGGTATGGATACGGATCCTCTGCTTATCCCTTCTTGCTCTAAGAGAGATTGTTTTGTTTCATTTGTTAAACAGTTTGCAGTGATGAAATCGGTTCTTGGAGAATATTATGGGTCGCATGCTGCGCTTGTTGTTTATGGTTTTCCAAATATTACGCTTAATCAATTGACAATGAGTGAAATATGGGTCATTGGAGGTGCAGAGGGACCCGAGGACGAAGTAAATGTGGTACAAGCAGGATGGGATGTAAGTGAAGTTACTATTAAACTTAATTAAGATTTTTTTTCCAAGAAAATAAAGCTCACTTGAATTTCCACTAAAACTCTCTCCCCCTCATTTCAGGTGTTTCCCAGTCTAAATGGTGACTCTTTAACACAACTATTTACGTATTGGACGGTATGATCCGAGCGCATGTCTAGTTTAAAAACTTTATAATTGGAGATACTTATTTCTCTCGTTTACTAGTAGTTTTCAACAAGCAGGAGGATTAAGATTCTATATAACATAAAATGATTAGTGTCGTGCATGCAGGCTGATGGTTATAAAAAAGCTTGCTACAATCTCGAGTGTCAAGGATTTGTTGTGGTATCTAGATCAGCTTCTCCTGGGATTGAAATATTTCCCCTTTCTACCTATGGTGGAATTCAAGAGTTAATTGACATAACTATCTTCAAGGTAAATCAGAATTGCGTTTAACTCCGTTTTCTGTAGACTTACATCAAGTATTCAACTTTCTTTTGAAATTTATTTCTATGCAAGGGAGTTGTCCACAAATTTATCTCTAGTATGAAGTCTGATAGCCACCTTAACTTTATTTTTCCTGATTTCTAAATGACCCCCATTAACTTTTGGGATGTAGTCAGCTATCCTCTGTTTCATATTTTACTAATACATATACTCGTTGTCCTTCGACGAAAGCGTTATTTTACTAGTTAAGCTTTTACAGCTCAAGGAATTTGTGTGATATTTACAATTAAACATTGCTGATAAAATTTCAACAAGATCCTCACTTTTATTTAAAAGTTAATAGACAAATGACAACGTTGTCACGCCCCGAAATCTCTGCAGCGGAAATTCATAAAATACGGGGTACGCGACAGCAGTGACCCGTGCACGAGACAAGTCTTATGCACGAGTCAAGCCTGGCAATTCATATCACCTAGTTTATTTCAAAATATTCATAAACCTGCTGATGATAGAAATCAGAGCAACTATATATATGGTCGGTACTTACAGCCCACAAGCTCACCGTTATAAGTATTTTTACAAAACAAAACAAAATGTGCTGAAGGTAATATCAACAAGAAGAGGCTCTCAATATAACGCCTCTCAGCCAAAAGCTCAACCCAAAAGTTCGGCTATTATGAAGCTACGCCGGATCTGAAAAAAAATTTAAAAATAACGTAATGAGCTAGCGCTCAGTGAGAACATTTCCCACTAGAGTTCCTAGATAACTAACAAAATAGTAATAAGAATAATTCTCCGAAATGACGAATTACAAATTTTGCATGAGAAATTCGAAGATAGTAAAATACGATCCAAATATCGTAATTTTATCATTTTTAAGAAAGAATACAACAATTATATTTCCTTTCTCATATGCAACTGAATAAACTGTGAAATTTTTTGGAATCAAACCTTTTTTGAATCAAGGTAAAACATTAAGAAGGAAAAGAACTACTAATTTGTTCAAAATTAGAGAATTGTTGTTTTCTCAATTTCACAGTCAATTATCAGAATTTTGAATCAAGGTAAACATTAATAAAGAAAAGAAACTACTAAATTGGGTACAAAACCAGAGGACTATTATTTTCTCAATTTTGCAGTCAATTATCAAAATCTTAAATATGGTGAGTCGTGTTCTTCGAATTCACGTTCAAATTTCAAATAATAAATCTATTACTGTCAGGCGATGTGGACTTTAGTGGTAGCTTCTACGGGCTCTAGAGGTGGCTCCCACCGCGTTCATACGGTGTAGCACTTAGCCCCGTATAACACTTAGCTCCACATTTCCAGCTAGTAATTCATGAAACACAATAATCACCTCATATGTCACACTAAGGCTATGAATTTTAGCCCAGTAGCAAGGGAATGCGTAAACCGCATCAGATAACAGATAATTCCCGGGAACCGAATGCACCTAACACTGCCATAGGCTACTGGCCAAATACAGAGGTGCCAGAACAGATTTCAGAAGGGCCAATACAAAAGGGCCAAGGCCAATACAGAAGGGTCAAATAAAGGTGCATTCACCATATGGCAGGCAGAACCAATCCATAGTGGACTATTTGAGGGTTTGAAAACATCGAGATCACATGTCAAATGAGAAATACTTTGCATATCAGAATTTGCAGAAATTTCAGATGAAATTGACAAGATAAATCTCCTCATTTCTGTTAAAACAGCTTACGGATATTTACTTTTTCTTTTATCAGATACTAAACCACGGAAAATCTTTAAATCCGTTAAACTGTTGAAATACGTTCCAATATTTCATCAAAAACTTTCAGATATAACAAGGTCCACAATTATTTGAAAATTGCACGAGAGCCAAAGTTATTTTTCATATTTTACATAATGATCAAATTAGCTTTTCATATATTGTACGAGGCTAACATCGTATTATATGATAGACCACAGCAGAAATAGGTCAAAATTTTTTATATGAAAAGACATATTATTTATTTATATGAGAAATGAACTCACGTCTAGTGGTCACGATATTCTCGAAATATTAGTCTCCCGAATATCAACCAGAACCTATAATGTAAGGTATATGACTAATTATTAATTCAGAACAAACATATATTATAGGTAAATCAATTCATAATCTAGAGTCTAATAAATTCAAATATAATCAATAATGATTAAATTCTACAGTACATATGAGCTTATTGTTAATTTTAGCAAGTTATCAAAATTTTATAACTTTCATATACTAGCTTTTGGACTTTCTAGTAATTTATAATAATACAGGGGGTTATGGGGAATTTACCAAGTCTGAAATTATTGTTTGCAACTGAACAAAAGACAGGGGCCTATAAGATATTTTCCAGTCCTTTTTCCAACATAACTCATATTACTAAGGTGTGTTCAAAATTCTCACATGGTTCAGGGGCTTAATGAAATTTTTTCTTAGCCATAACTTTATTAAATCAGCTAGATGGACTTATATGAAATTATTCTGTAAGCTAAGGGTGAGATGAAAATTTTCCTTTTCCCCCTTATCTAATTTTTTTTTTCCTCTGCTTCCCGATTCATCTTCCTCCATTTTTCTCTCTTTTTTTTCGGTTCCCTTTTCTTTTTTTTTCTTTTTTCTTTCCCCTTTCGGTTTTCCTTCTCCTCTCCTCTCATCTCTTCCGTCTCTCTCTCTCTCTGTCTCTCTTCCGTCTCTCTCTCTCTCCCCCTCTCTTTCTCTCTTCCGTCTCTCTCTCTCCCCCCTCTCTCTCTCTCCGCCATGACTGCAAGACGGCGACGAGGAAACCGCCGGCGACCAAAGCCGGCCGACGACGAGACCTAGGGTTAGTCTATTTCCCTTTCTTTTCTTTCTCTCTTTTTTTTTTCTAATTTGTTTCATGCATCCTAATTACAAGATAAAATTTTTTACAAACCCTAGATTTTTTTTCCCACATTCATACAATCTTAATTGATATTTCAAAAATTAACTTGTTCATCATAATCACTATGCTATTATAAACTAATTAGATAAAAGAAAAAAAATAGAATGAAATTACCTTAGATTTTTTTTCTTCTCCTTCACTGTCTCCTTCTTCTTCTTCTTTATTTTCTTTTTTTTTCGTTTTTAACTTGAATTTCTCCCCTCTCCTTCCTTTATATACCTTAGGGAGGCGGTGAAAAGAATACCGCTGTTAAGCGGTGGAGAAAAACTCCACCACAAGATTTTTATAATATTTTATTTATTTATTTCTTTATTTATTTGTATATATATTTTTTTTCCTGGCTATTACAAACGTGGTTAGAGATCCATATGTTAATAATAGAGAACTGAAGTGTGTAATAAAGGAGCCATACTCACTTACATTATATGAAGTGCATCTGTATATAACTCTTGCTAGTTCTTCTTTAAATTGTAGGATCAGGAAACTGGAAATTGGTGGTTGGCATTTGGAGATGATGTAGTGGGATATTGGCCAAAGGAGAATTTCAATAAAATGGAGAAAGCTACTGAGGTTGATTGGGGAGGTGCTGTTTACTCTCCCCTGAATGAGCCTAGTCCTCCTATGGGGAGCGGTCATCTACCTTACGAAGGTTTAAACAAGACATGCTATTTTCTGAATGTTCAGCTAGTAGATCAAAATAACAAGGCCTATAGCGCAGATAAAATCAATGTCGAGCTGGGCGCTGATGCCCCTAGTTATTATAACATCGATGAAAATATGGAAACCGGATATCCAGATGGTTACCGATTTCGTTATGGTGGTCCTGGAGGATATACAGGATGAAGAACAATTGATATATTTGCTTAAGAACAGTTGGAACTGCAATACAACTTGTTTAGCTCTTGGAATTGGAATGCTCCTTAGTTGTATGTTCCTAGTTTAAGATGACTCCTTTAAATTGCAACAAAACTTATGTTTTAAAGTTTTCCAGATAAGCTAAATTTCATCAAAGTAGTTGGTAAGTTGTTTGGTTGCTGCACTGTCTCCTTAATAAATATCTTTTTTGTAAATTTCATGGAAGAGTTTCAGTGCCTCGCTTCCAATAAATCATTGATTTCTCTGCTATTTATAGTTCTTTCTAGTTTCCATGTCAAAAATGTTAAGAGACTTTGCAGCTAGCAAATTAAGAATAATGACTTCCAGGAGCGGATCACACTGTCCTCAACATTTCATTTGCCCACACCAATAAAACTTACTTGAAATATAAGTTATTATTTTTATTATTATTTGAGGTAAAAATAGGGGAAATGCCCTATTCAATAGATATATATTATGGAAAACCAATATTTACAGGGAAATATCAAAAAGGAAGATAGTGAACAATAGACAGGGAAGAGGGAGAGGACCATAGCCGTATCTATTCCGATAGTCTAAAATCCAAAATCTAACTAGGGTATAAAGTATCAAGACATATAAATACACGAAACTACTAATAAACCATCAGCTAGCAAACCAAAATTGCTTTCATAAAAGTATACAAACAAAAAAAATTACACCAAGTATCCAAGAAACCAAGAGTCCAAAACAGAAGAAGGCCTGTAACAATCATGCGTTCTCTTCCCAACTACTCAGAAACTCCTTGATCCTACTGCCTTGAATAATTATTTTGAATTTGGTTGCCATCTTGTGCCAAGAATTACCTGTCCAGAAACACAAGAAATAGGCGACATTAGCTGCCACCTTGGATGGTTCTCTAAGCTCATCATTGAATATTTTGTTATTCCGTTCTCTCCACAAACACCAGCACAATATAGGAAAGAGGATAGACAAAAGCTTATAGCAATTGTTGTGCGTGATGAACTGACCTCTGCAGTTTAACATGTGGAACAGATCAAGTTGAGAAGAAGTAATTCCCAACTTAGGAAGAATGAGATTCCGAATACCACGAGCATAGATACACTTGATGAAAAGATGATCTGCTGATTCTTTAACTTCATGACTAATAGGGCATAAAGGGTCACATGTGTTTTCGTCGAAAGTTAGTTTCATTGTGGAATTCATTATATTTTTGATTGTTTACAATGAATTCAAAAGAAAATAACTTTTTTTATAAGACCTCTCTTACACAATAAGAATAAAATTATAACTTTCTAGAAAATAACACAGAAATTGTTTATCAACTCCTGCTTTTTTGGGATTTTTACCTGTGCCGGGGGTGCGTTAACCCGTGGACCACCAATTCACAGATTCTGATTGAACCGTAAAGGTTTTTGGATGTTCTTTTTCATTTATCGAAGTAAGAATCTTAACATAATATCTTATCGATGTAAGATGTTCACTCTTCCAAAGATCAAGTCAGAGCTTAGATCTTTAGGAATCGCCAAAAGCTCCTTAAGGATGTTTGTGAAGAATGAAGACCCTCTCTCTTGCTCAAATTCACCAAAAGCTCAAGTCTCTCTGCCCTAATTGTCTTGGATCTGCTCTCTGTGCCTGGATCCTTGTCAATGATGACCCTAGGAGAGTATTTATAGCCTCCTTGGATTATAACTGAAGAAAATAACCGATCAATAACTCCCCCTTTTGGCGCGACAGCCGGGTGTGACGCGACTGAAGAAGTGCCCTTTTGGGCGTGGCAGCCGGGGGTGACGCAGCTGAAGGAGTGGTTACCCCTTCCTTTGTAACCACTATCCCATGACTTTTAAAATCCTTAAGTACCACGATTTTTGTGGGTAGTGGGCATGATTTTCGCTTGTAACTGCTTCCCCCACGTTCACAAGTGATCCTCAATAGTTAATAAGCCATGTGAGCTGCACAAAACTAGATAAAACTGTCAAAAATAATATTTTCAGCTTCTCAGTGTGCGCGACAGTGAACGGTGACGCGCATTGCCACGGCAGTTTCCACTGTCGCGTACCTCTCGGATATTTTAGCTCTAACTTCTTCGTCTGATATCGGAATAAGGTGATCTAAGATGCATTAGAAAGCCAACGAAGAGATCTACAACTTTTATGTTTTGAGAATTTTCAGATTTGGATCATATCATAACTTAAACTGTCGTGCATTGCCACGGTAGCTATCACTGCCGCACACCTTCGAGGCAATTTGCGTTATCTCGGGTATTTTGTCTCTAACTCTCTCGTTCGATATCGGAATGAGGTGATCCAAGATGCATTGGAAAGCTAGTGAAGAGCTCTACAACTTCCTATAGGCGTAGCACTCTCTTTACTTGTGCGTCACCTATGCGCGTTAGTGTATACTGCTGCGCCTATGCGTGTCAGTGTACACTGTCGCGCACCTCCGAGGCAGTTTGCGACCTCTCGGGTATTTTAGCTCTAACTCTCTCGTCCGATATCGGAATGAGGTGATCTAAGATGTGTTGGAAATCTAGAGAAGAGCTCTACAACTTTCCATATGTGCAGCACTTTCTTTACTTGCGCGTCACCTTCCACTACCGCACCTATGCGCGTCAGTGTACACTGCCGCGCACCTCCGAGATAGTTTGTGACCTCTTGGGTATTTTAGCTCTAACTCCCTCGTCCGATATCAGAATGAGGTGATCCAAGATATCTTAGAAATCTAGAGAAGAGCTCTACAACTTCACATAAACACTCTACTCTGTTTGTGTGTACAACACCTTCCACTATCACGCCTATGCACGTCAGTGTTCCTTTGCTTCTTTTATCTTTGGATGATCCTCTCTGACTTAGATAATAATATTCATTATCTTCTCTTTATCTTGAGCTGTATCTAGATATCTATAAGTATTTTTAGATGCCTACAGATACCCCCTCTAAAGTATCTCAGACTTATTCTTTTATAGAGGAGTATGGGACACTTTGGATAAGATAGGTCTTACTTGCAATCTCTTCAGTACTTAGTTGAGGAGATCGTATAGAAGGACCTGTAAACGGCTTCAACTCTTGACTTCTTCATCTTTTAGTCTACTCAGTACTTTGTAGAATAGCTAAAATTCTTTCGGTACTGTGTTTATCGCTTGATCGTTGTCGAAATCTTGAATTGAAACTGATATTTTGATTTATGAATTAGCTATTATTGTTGAACTGATGTTGAACTATTGTTGAACTGATTGTCTTCATTGAGAATTCATATCTGGATCACAATAGAATCCCCTGAGATCATCCATTGGAGTTTTTTTCTTAGCCTTATTTTGGCGAAAATCATTGACGCGTTGACAGGTGTTAACACAGTTTATCCTCGTGCATTACTGAAGTCTACATAGTTTAAGCTCTTAAGGCATTGGAGCATGACGGTCCTGAGTGTCGAGATTGCAAGACCAATTATTCAAGTTGGTTCATCTGTAGGTATGGATTTTATCCTGAGTTTGTCAGATACTCAAGTCACGAGACCAACTAATGAAGCTGGTGCATCAGTGATTATTATATTTATAGGATTTTTAGCAAATTCTTAGCCATCAACGGGTTTGATGAGCCTTTACCGACTACCGTTTGAATCGGGCTAGCATGCGGATTGTTTAAGTCCGTTCTGTATATAACGTTGTGCTAAAAGAATAAACTCTCTTAGACTTGGTGCTATGATGTTAAATACATATGCTTTGTCATTAATACGGGGACGTACCACCCGACGACGTGTGTTAAACGTAAATTTATCTCTAATAAGGGATTGAGATAATGTCCCCCACGTATAAAACGTGGATTTAAAAATATCGATGTGTTACGTCTTTTTGGTGAAAAGATGAACCCGACACTCGAGAGGAAGAATTTTATATTCTATCTCCTTATTGTTCGCGGGGAAAATCAGATTCTTCTTCATTGATGAACTCATTGCACTCAATGTTAACAACTTTTTGCGTTTACAAAGATCCGGTCTTTTTATAAGAGCCGGTTACAACGACATTCAAAACAAATAAAGAAAAATTACAACTTTCCTTATTTAACGAACAGATCGCGAGCTCCTGTTTTGCGGTCACTCGCTTTGTGGGTTGTTTGCCTGTGCCGGGGTTGATTACCGTGGACCACCGTGCAATCTCGATCCAAACAGATCTACGTGGTATAACGGGTATTATCCCACCAAGGAGATAATAGCCGGGAGGGATCGTTTCACCAAGGAAACGACCGCTCGAATCTCGGGATCTAAGAACCAAGCTTAGATCCGGAGTAGAACTACGTAGATCTGAGGATTAGATCCCTTCGAACTCCTGCCTTGTTTGGTGCGGGCGCTCGCCAAGAATCGAATCCGAGTGTCCAAGTCTTTAAGCCTTCACAAATCCGAGTTGAGGTGACAATCCGGCAGAGTTTCGGCTCCTCAGAAGTTCAGAAAAAAGTCCTCTCAAATGAACAACCACCCCGCCTATTTATAGGCACTCAAAACTGTGCATGTGTGCACAAAAGAGAGAGGG
>BQKN01062132.1:242981-255115 GCA_022839385.1 Asparagus kiusianus
CAGGGTGGCTCGGCTCATGCCGAGCCACCCTGAGGTGGCTCGGCTTGGGCCGAGCCACCCCGGGTTGGCTCGGTTTAGGCCGAGTCCCCGGGTGTGTTTCGTTTTATCGTTTTCCGGTGTTCGGTTGTTTTCCGTCTTTCGGTTCTTCGTTTGATTTGTCCGGACTTTGATTTGATAGCCCAGGTCTTTATTTGGCAGTATTCCCGCCTTGGTGTTTGAGTTCAAGTCCGTTTTGTTGTTGGACGACTCGTTAACTTTCCGAACCGTTGGTTTGGTTCCACACGCGAACGTATTCCGTTGCTTGCGTGCCTCATCGCCTCGTCGCTCAAACGTCCGTTGATTTGTCGAATCATCGTGCCGAGCCATGTTAAGGGACCTATAGGCAATTTTATACGCCTACAGATACCCCCTCCAAAGTGTTCCAGCCTCATTCTTTTATAGAAGAGTCTGGAATACTGTGGATATGATTGCCCCTACCCTTTGTCGGTGTAACGGGACCTGGAACGACTTTTGTTCTGTATTCCTTCACTGCTTCAGGCTATTCGGTGCTTTGTCGAATGCTTGTAAGGATTCCGGTGCTGCATTTATTGTCTGACCGTCGTCGGAATTTGAACTTGAAGTCGATTCTTGATTTTCCAATCTTTTAGCTTGTGCTCATTTGTTCGACGTACAACTAACCCTCGATTGTTGGCGTTGAGTCTTCCTTTGCGACGCATTGTCCGGCGTCGTGTCATTGAGTTATCCTTAAGAATATTTTTAGAAAAATATTCTCCAGGAACTTCTCAATAAAAATAGGGAATAGTTTATACTCGTATACCTTATTGGAGTAATTCCGTGCTCAAAATAAGCTGAACCGGCTTGAAAATGAGCCAAAAAAAGGCAGTAATTCGGCTCAAAAAAATTCTTCTGCTCCTTCTGAATGTGTGGGAGAGACAAGAATAAACCAAGGATGAGACCCTCAGTTGATTTGAAATTGTTTCGACGCTCAAATCAACTTCAATTTGCATTCTGGTTCAAACCCGGTCTGGTCCGGTTCAACTTGGTCTGGTCCGGTTCAATTGGGTTTGGTTCAACATTATAAAAAGGGGTCTTTTTCTTTTCTTTTTCTTTTCTTTTTCTTTCCCCTAGGGCCGGCTGTGAGACCAACTACACCAGTTGATGCACCTACAGCCGTTACACCTCCACTACCCCCAGCGGCTCAAGGGGAAGAAGGTATAAGTCAACTCATTAAAGAGTGCTATTCCTTTTTCTTATTAAGACTTTTGACGGACTTCTCCCTTTTTTTTTGTGTAGGGTGTTCCTCTCGTCTTCATGTCTTAGTGAAGGAGTTATTATCTGACGACGATCCTGACAAGGTCGTCATCTGTATAGAAGTTCGCTCCTTCTTTTCCTTTGTGAATGCCATGATCGGCAAGCTCTTCCACGGCGGACTTTTACTTCACCAGTTTAAACCTCTCCTTAATTCCAGAATCAACTTGATAAGGGAAGCAGGATATCCAGACTTGGCGAAGGCTATAGTTGACGATCTTGACTGCTTAGAGCATGAGCTCCAGATGTTCCGTGAGCTTCGAGATACCGGTGTCTCTTCATTTATCGCTGCTGAGCTGGAGACCCGTTTACAGTCACTGCGCGAGACTCAGGTTCTTGCTAGTCTTGAGGTTCAGGTGCGGCGAGTTCGAGTAGCTCGAGTTGAGACCGGCCTTGCTACCAGATTATCTTCCCTTGCCGAGCTTGACTCTTCCATCATCTCTTGTGAGACCCAGATAGACCGGCTCAGAAGAGAACTCCGTGAGAAAGAGGAGACCTTGGGTATTCTCCAGATGACGAGAGGACAGGATCAGCAGACCTGCACTGCTTTATCTGACGAGCTGACATCCTTAAAGCAGGAGCTGGTTGAGACAGAGGAGACTGCTGCGAAGACCTCTGCCGCTACCGAGGAGTCCATTAGAGATGAGCTTAGTCAAGCTTATAATGATAAGCTGTCTAAGTTCAGTCAGCAGATTTTTAGCCACGGGCTTGATGTGTGATTTTGTTTGCTGAGTGTTTTGACTCTTGACTCTTTTAGTGAATTTCCTTTTTATCTTTATTATGATTCGTCATTCCGTTTGAAATGATTGACCACAATACTCATAGGATTTTTGACAAACCCTCAGCCATCAACGGATTTGGTTAGCCTTTACCGACTACCGTTTGAGTCGGGCTAGCATGCGAGTTGTTTAAATCCGTTCGCATGTAACGTTATGCTCAGAGATTGAATTCTCTGAGACTTTGTGCTATGATGTCGAATACATAGACTTCGCCATTGTTACGGGAATAGGCTACCCGGCGACACGTATGAGGTGTTGGTTTTAGGATTTTTGGCCAACCCCCAGCCTCTAACGGATTTGATTAGCCTTTACCGATTACCGTTTGAGTCGGGCTAGCATGCGGATTGTCTAAATCCGTTCCGCACGTGACGTTAAGCTAAAAGAGTTAACTCTTTTAGTGCTACGATATTGAATACGTAGACCTCGTCTTTCTCCTGTGAAAAGACTAAACAGCAACGTGTATGAGACGTTGACTTAGGATTTTTGGCAAATCCTCAGCCTTTAACGGATTTGATGTGCTCTTACCGACTACCGTTTGAGTCGGGCTTACATGCGGATTGTTTTAATCCGTTCCGCATGTGACGTTGCGCTAAAGGAATGAACTCCCTTAGACTTCGTGCTACAACTTCGAATATGTAGACTTCACCATTGTTATGGGAATAGGCTACCCAGCAACGTGTATTAGACGTTGGCTTATCCCTATTTAGGCTTTGGGACAAAGGACCCCAGAGTCAGACTCTAGTATCTTTTTCTACGGATAAAGACCAAACCGGCGACGCGTGTTAGGCGTCGACATATCCTTTCTTAGGATTCAGGATAAAATTCCCCATGCGTGTGAGGCATGGATTTCGGTGTTATTAATAACAACCTGCCACAATGTTGAATGTGTGGACGAGTGTTCTTTCCAACGGCTAAGAACTAACCGGCCGCGCGTGTTAGGCGCGGACTTATTCTTACTTAGGTTTCAGGATCAAATACCCCAGAATCGAACTCTGGTGTCTTTTTTAATCGGAGAAAGACTAAACCGGCAGCGCGTGTTAGGCGCAGACTTATCCCTGCTTAGGATTCGGGATAAATTTCCTAGGATGAATCCTAATTTTATAAATTTTGGAAAAAGAGTAGGCGTGGGAAGGAAGAATTTTATATTCTATTCCCTGAACAAGGAAGGAAGAATTTTATGTTCTATTCCTTGTTTCTAGAAAGGAAGAATTTTATATTCTATTTCCAGTGCAAGAAGGAAACTAGAAGTGGGATCTCCACTCCGAGAATCCGGAAGATCTAGATAAACTTACCTTTTATAGGATTGGTTATCTGATCAAAAGAAGAGTTCTTCGTTTATCGAAGTGAAATTTTAGCTTCGGTTATAACCATGAAAGGGTTGAACCAAAGAGAAAAGAAAGAGAGTTCCTTCGTTTATCGAAAGGGGACTCCGAATTGAGATTGGACCTTTTTGGTGAACTCATTGTCAACTGAAATTGATCAGTGAGGGATTTTGGTGGTGTGAACTTGGGTTATCCTTTAGAATATTAAGTGTAATATTCTTCAAGGAACTTCCCGATAAATGAGTTGTCCTGAACATACTAGGGATAGTACTTTTTCAAAAACTTCCCATTTATTGGCATTAATTGCCTGTCACCCTCTAGAGAAATTAAGCGATAAGCGCCGTTCGAATAGACTGTGTCTATTACAAACGGTCCTTCCCACTTAGGTTCGAATTTACCTTTCTTCTTGGAGGTGAGGATTATTGGTCGGCGAGCAGCGAGGACCAGATCTCCTTCCTTGAAGCTTCTTTGGCGGACTCTTTTGTCAAAAGCCCTGGATATCCTAGCCTGGTAGAACTCGATGTGTTGTTGAGCCTCCAAGCGCTTTTCGTCCAGCCTTTCGAGTTCTTTGAGATGCTTTTGATGCTGCTCTTCGGTCGTCATCTCAGTTGCGAGAGCGATCCGAAGGGAGGGGATTTGAATCTCTAACGGTAGCACAGCTTCACATCCGTACACCAGAGAATATGGAGTGGCTCCTGTAGGAGTGCGTATTGTGGTGCGATAAGCCCAGAGCGCTTCGCCGAGTTTATCGTCCCAATCTCGCTTATTGGTCTTCACAAGCTTTGATAGGATCTTGATGATCGTCTTGTTGAAAGCCTCAGCTAATCCGTTCGTAGCTGGGTAATAAGCTGTCGACGAAACATTCTGAATTTTAAATTTGTCACAAAACCTGATGAAGGCATTGCTTATGAATTGCGGACCGTTGTCATGAATGATCCGCCTCGGCACGCCGTGTCGGTATATGACGTGATGCTTGATGAAGTTGATGACGTTGTTCGTCTTCACTTCTTTAAGCGGAATGGCTTCAGCCCACTTTGAAAAGTAGTCGGTGATAGCGAGAATAAATCGATCACCTTTGACTGAAGGAGGAAAGATAGGACCGATAATATCCATACCCCATATCTCGAATGGCCAAGACGTGGTTGATGTGTGCAATCGCTCCGGAGGTTGGTGCATATAATTTGCATGCACTTGACAAGCATGACATTCTCGGGCGTACTCGATCGCGTCACGAACCATTGTTGGCCAGAAATATCCCATTCTTCTGATTCGATCATACAGCTTGGGACCAGGCTGATGCGCACCGCATTCTCCTTCATGTGCTTCCTTAAGAACTTTTTTTGCTTCTTCGTTCGAAAGGCATCGGAGAAGCAAATCATCATACCCCCGGCGATATAGCGTACGGGTCTCGGTATTGTAAAAGAACCGCGGAGCTCTTTGGCGAATAGATTCTTTTTCTTTTGTGTCCTCTGGTAAAATGCCGTATTGTACGTAATCAATAATGGGAAAACGCCAATCTCGGGACTCAGACCCGATTTGGGTTGAGTTCACCTCTTTGGCTTTTCCATTTCTATTATCCTCCTCTTCAACCTCCATATCATATATGGGTATGCAGAGTTGGTGTGATCTCACCGTGACTAGCAGTTCAGTTTGGGGCGGCTGCGAGAGTGATACTGCCAGTGCTGCCAGTGCATCCGCATAAGCGTTCTGGAGACGCGGGATATATTCGATATAGAATTCTTCAAAAGAATCTGCCATTCTGACGGCCTCGTGGTGGTATGGGATCAGGTCTGGGTTCCTGACCTCATACTCTCCACGAACTTGGTTAACGATCAATTGAGAATCTCCAAAGGCTTCGAGATATTCGATCCCCAGCTCCTTGGCGAAACTGAGTCCAATGAGGAGCGCATTATACTCGGCTACGTTATTGGAACATGGATTCGTCAGCGAATAAGCTTGGGGCATCACGTGCTTCCCTGGGGAAACTAAGACAACTCCAACTCCGAAAGTGACCTTAGGACATCCAGGGGTTACTGCCTTATTAACTGCTCTCGAAGCACCATCAAAGTATAATTGGCATACTTGTTGGTGTGATGTGGTATTAACCTCGTGGGTTTCATCTGGTAAATCATCATATACCTCAACTGTATCTGTTGTCGGAGTTGCCGCCAAAAGATCACAAATCGCTTGTCCTTTGACTGACTTCTGCTGTTTGAAGTGCAGATCATACTGGGACAAGAGAAGGGCCCACTTCGCTAACCGCCAATTCATTGAACCTGGTTGAGTCATGAACACCCGTACCGGATTAACATTGGCAATGACGTAAATCGTCTGGCCCACCAAGTAATGTCGCATCTTCTGTACTGCGAACACCAATGCGAGACATTCTTTCTCGATCATCGGATACCGAGACTCGGCGCCTATCAAGGTCCGACTTAGGTAATAAACTGCCTGTTCGTGACCATTATCATCGTCTTGTGCTAATAAAGCACTTACCGAATGGTTCATCGCCTTGATGTAAATCAAGAACGGTTTACCTGATTTTGGTGCGATAAGAACAGGGGGATTCATCAGATATGCCTTGATATCTTCGAATGCCTTCTGGCAAGCATCGTCCCAAATAAACGATACGCCCTTCTTGTTTAGCTTAGAAAATGGTTGGTACTTCCCAGAAAGATTTGAAATGAACCTCCGGATATAAGCCAGACGACCTTGCAATCCTCGGAGTTCCCTTAGATTCCTCGGGAGTTGCAATTCATTTATCGCTTTTACCTTGTCTGGGTCAATGTGTATACCCTTAGTGGTGACGACGAATCCAAGGAATTTTCCGCTGGACATTCCGAGGAAGGATTTTGTGGGATTCATCTTCAACTGATGACTCCGCATAAGATCAAACATCGTTCTCAAGTCCTTGATGTGATCTTCTTTGTTGCGGCTCTTTACCACCAAATCATCAACGTAGCATTCCACCGTTTTCCTGAGATGTTTCTGGAAAATCTTAGTCATCGCTCGTTGGTATGTAGCACCTGCATTCTTCAGACCGAACGGCATCACCGTGTAGCAGAAGACACCGAGGGGCGTTCTGAATGCTGTATGCTTTTCGTCATCCGGGTGCATCTTGATTTGATTATACCCCGAAAAGCCGTCCATGAAGGACATTCTCTCGAATCCGCATGTATTGTCAATAATGACATCCGTGATCGGGAGAGGAAAATCATCTTTTGGACATGCTTCATTCAAATTCCTGAAGTCGATGCAAATCCTGATCTTGCCATTCTTCTTCATGACAGGAACGATGTTGGCTAACCAGTCTGGATGTTGTTCCTCTCAGATAAATCCTGAGTCGATCAACTTCTTAACTTCTGCCTCGATGTCTTCCATAATCTGCGGACGAAACCGTCTTTGCTGTTGCTTGGCAGGTTTGGCATCCGGCTTGATGTCGAGGCGGTGCATTGCCACATTGGGGTCAAGCCCTGGCATGTCTTCATAGTTCCAGGCGAAGACATCAATGTACTCTCTGATCAAGACAATTAACTCTTCCTTCTCATCTGAGGGGAGACTACCACTGATGAATATGGGCTTTGGATTGGCTTCATCGCCCATATTAATTTGGACTACTTCGTCTTCGGTGGGTGGCTCTCTTTGCTCGAACCTATCACCATACTGCATGTTTAAGTGATGAACCCATGGGTCCTCCCATGTTTGCATTTGATCGTCGTCCTCCATTGTAGATGGATCAGCTGTAGTCATGTTCGACATTAAGGTTTTGAACATTTCTCCCAAACTTGTGTCGGAATCCTCAGCTGAAGAGTCTGGCAAGTACCTGTCCTTAGCTTTGTTAGCAATTTGATCGATGATTTGCCAACCACATTCGTCATCTGATGAGACATAGCCTAAGCCTCTCTTGTGACGGTAATAATTGTCCGGCTTCCCTTTTGGGACATATGCCGCTTTGACTGGGACACGGGAACCTCGATCGAAGTATAAACCTTCTCCGAGTGTAAAGTCGTATCCTTGTTTTTCCATGAGCGTACGCGCTTCCGGACTATACTTTGATAAGTGCAGACCAGATTTGTCGTCGTCTTCATTTTCTCTTAGGAAATGATCTGGCAACGGAAGACTTTCTCCATTACCGTAGATCACTTCTTTTTGTCCTCCTGTTTTGGCAGGAATAATCCGAGTTGTTCCGAAGGAATGCAGGAGGCGTTTCTTCGTTACATAAGATGATCGGAGCGGCATACATAAATTGGGATTATCATACAATCCCTTTATCGCATCATCAAGAGACAAGGAATACTCTAAATCACGATTTATTTTAATATCGGCAAGTTGCCAGTTACAACCGCCATCTGACGACTGTTCGTCGTCGAGATTGATTACAAAGGGTACAATGTCATTTAGAACAAAACCACCATTGTAATCAAATCCGGCCTCGGAATCAGCTTCTTCTCCGCTGTCCGTGCCCTGGATTGATGGTTCCGTATCGGATTCATTACCATAAAGGAGAGAATCTGTAAAGTAATTCTCATACCCTTTAAACGGTTGCTTATCCGCGACCACCGTCCTAACCCTTCCATCAGTGTCGACATATTTCAGACACTGATGTAAGGTGGAGGGAACTATAACATTACTATGGATCCAAGGCCGACCCAATAGTAAGTTATAGGATGTCTCCGCATCAATCACGTAGCACGTGACCTCCGTTTTCAGATCGCCCATTTGGTACTTTATTCGGATTTTCCCCAAAGGCCTTGACCCGCTGGTGTTGAATCCGTAAATGACTATGCCCGTAGATGCCAACTTGCTGACTGGAATGCCAAGGCTGTGCATTAGGCGAAGTGGCATAATACTCACAGCGGAACCCGGATCCACTTGGATTCGGTTGACCTCACTGGAGCCAATGTACCCGACAAAGTACAAGGGCTGATCATGATTTGAATTCTTCGTCTGCATGTCTTCTTTGGTGAAGGTGATGCAGGGAAGATTCTTAGCCGCCACATTACATTGTTGGGCTAACATTTCCAGTTCTTCGGGAGCTGGTTTGATCCTGGTGAGGAATGCCTCCGAATCGGCCAAGGCTTCTTGCAAGGCTTCTCTAGTTTCCTTGGATAATCGTAGCAACTCGTACAGCGTTATCCGCGCTGGAATATTGGCTAGCTGAGCCATGATGTCGAAGGCGCGCGGAGTCTTCGAACTCTCCGGTTTGTCCTTTCCAATCGGACGACTGAAACGAGACTGCTTCGGATTCTGGACCTCCTTGGGCCCCTTTTCTTTCTGTTTGTCAACCGGCTGTCGTCGAGCTTCTTCAACCGGTTTGGGAACTGTAATCACCCCCAGTTCTGTGAGAGTCTTGCCTGGTCCCCGTTTTGTCACCCCCTGTTCAGCTACTTGATTCCCAGGAGATGGATATTTGAAATGGTATTCGTTTCCACTCCGAGTCGCAAAGACCTCCTGTTCCTCGTCAGAAAACGGAAAAGCGGTGATCCTTTCATCGTCTTCACCCGGGATGGCAGAAACTCCGTAACAAGACTTGCCTTTCCCTTTGGATTTCTTCTTGGATGACGATCCGGCCCATTGTTCATCTTCAATCAGGTCGGGGTGCACCCAGAGAATTTCACCGTTTGGGGCTGTGTGAGGCACAAGTCCCTTTTGGCGTTGTCCGTGCGGGTCGTCATTCACCGTCTTTATCCCGACTTGGGTGACGCGCTTTGGCTCGAACCAAGCTGTAGACACTGATCCAAAACTAATCGACACCGCGTTTGCTCCCACATTCTTGGCTGGTTTCGAAGTTATGACTCCTACATCGATCAACGCTTGGATCTTGTCCTTGAGATGATAGCAAGACTTCGTTGGGTGGTGGACCGCTCTGTGGTACGCGCAGTACTTCGGGTCCGTCACCTTAGTGGCTCCTTCATGATCCACGATCGCTGGCAGCTGGATTTTGTTGTTTTTCAACAAATATTTGAAGATGTTGGGGACTTCATCATCCTTGAAGGAGTACACTTTGGGAAACCTCGGCTCTGAAGACTTTTGCTTCTGAGACCGTTGCTGCCAATGCGGTTGCGATTGTTGTGGCGCCCACTGCTGTTGCTGTTGCTGAGGTTGCAATTGAAATGTCTGGTTAGCATCAACAGCATTAACATGAGCTTTACCTTTCCCTTTCTGGTTGAAGTTCTACTTCGGAGGATTTGTTGCCGGTTGGCCTCTCTCCACCTTCTTTCTCCTAAGGAAACGCTCGGCTTGTTCTCCTCGGACTTTCAAATCCTTCCAGGTCATGGATGGTGCGGTGCCCATTGCTTCCAACACATCCAGCGAAAGGTTGTTGTGGCAGGTCTGGAGGATGAATTCCTCGATGATCGGGTCCCGGCAATTCATCGCCTTGTTCCGGAACCTTTTGACGAAGGTGTCGACCAACTCCCCATCTTTTTGCTTCTCATCGAGCAACGATCCGATAGAGATCTCGGTATCATCGTCGAAGAAATTCGCGAGGAACTTGGTCTCCATGTTGTCCTAGCGGTTTATGCTTCCTGGCTTGAGGCGACGATACCAATCGAAGGCAGCTCCGCGAAGAGTGCCGACGAATGACCGCACCATCAGAGGCTCATTACCAGAGATGACTCCCAAGTGCGATTTGAAATAGATCAAATGCTGAGTAGGGGAACCCATCCCATTAAACAGCGTGAAGTTAATTAGACTGAACTTCGCCGGATATGGGATTGATTCCCACTCTCTTGGGTATGGACAAGGAATGCCTGTCTTTTTCGTCTCTTGAGCAGAGATCAATGTGTTGATCTTGCTCTCGAGATTTTTAATTTTCAGGCTTTCACCTGTGTCTTCGCTAGCATTTTCATTACCTCCCCCTGGGTTGATGGGAGGGTTGTTAGCATTGTGACACTCATTTGTGTCCTCATCTTCCAGGTTGTTCTGGTTGGGACGACTTGGTTCGCCTTGTTGGTTCCTCAATGCTTGAAGCTGTTGGTCATGCATCTCTCTCATGTTCTGCATAGCCATTTGCATTTCGAACCTAAAGGTCTCCTGTTGTTTGGCCATGGCATCTTCAAGCATCTTGGCCACTTGCTCCGCATTTATCATAAACACCTCGCGGGGTTGTCCTTCACTGGACACTGTGTTATCAGACGCCACTGCTGAGCCAGCATCTGATTCTTCTTCTCCCGAAGGTACTCTTGTTCGGATTCTACCATACGTCGCGCAAATGATAGCCCCGGATTGTAGACGAGTTACACGTCGAGATATTTCTGGAACCGCCTCGGGGTTATCCTGGGCCGCTATTCCTGTGCTGGTCATATTTGCGGTGACCCTTGAATGCTCACCATCTTTGACCATCTTCCTCCTTCGTTGGAAACGCCTATGCCTTGGTTTTGGCGTTCCATTGCTGAGTCTTTCAAACACAGATACTCTCTCAGGGACCACCTTGACGCAGTTGCACTCAGACAGTACCGCCCGAATGAGCTTCGAGCAAGGACATTGTGTTTCGAGCCTTCGAGGGCTCCTCTTTCTGGATTTATTCGTACCCCCGGCACGATAGTACAGCTCGTCCGTTTGAAGGTCGGAGCAAGCTATCGTGTGTCGGCACGATCTCTCAGGTATAACGTTGTCGTCATCAGATGACAACGTTTCCTTCTGAGGAATAATTGTCTTCTTCGGACCATCCAGAGTCACACGCCTTGAAACACGCCTTTGTGGGCGTGAATCTTCAGCGGGCTCTTGCACTTCAATGCGCAGGGTTGTGCGCTTGGGTGCCACAATTTTCTCCATGTGTTGAGGGTTGCAGTGACCCCCAGCATGTTGCATTGGTTGGGACTTCTTCATTGGCCCCAAGCGTTCCTGGACTGGAGCTTTACCTCGTTCCTTCGGAAGTGGGCCGAGGCGCTCCAAAACTGATTTTCTCTTCTGGGATGGTCCTGCGGGATCTCCCTGAGCAGTTGCAGAAATTACCGACTGTTTGGATTGATTTGCCGGGTGTTGAATCTTCGGATGCTGCGGTTGTCGCTCCTTGGTCTGAACCGTTGCTTCAGACTTTGGCCTCCAAACCTTGCGACTTGGTGGTGGCTTTTTGACCACCTCCTTCTACAACTTCCGACGGGCTTCTTCAGCTTTGGCCCGTGCTTTTGCCGATAACGCGCGCCGTTTGCGGATGCGCTCCTCCAATGTCGAGCGATTTCGTTTGACACGGACCCACTCCATTGTCGATGGTTTGGAGGAACCACCCTTCACTTGCTATTGAGGCTGTTTGCCTCGATTATTCTTCAGATCCGCATGGTAACGGACCCCGTCAACGGACTCCATGGCCTTGGCGAATTGCTTCGCGAGGCGTTGACGCTGCCTCTGGTGGGCTCTCTTAGAGAGAGTCACCATGCCTTCAATGGCGGATTTGACCTTCTTTGAGGTCGGTAGGGCCTCACTCAACGCAGCTTCGGCGTCGATTGGGGTGAGGTCGTCGTTGGTGGCTTCAACTTCATCACACCAACGGACTTTTCTCCTGGAGGAGAACTTCTGGAACTTCTTGGACTTGGGGGAGGAGGTAGATCCAGACGAGGACACGTACTCCTCGTACTTCTGCTGGTCGAATTCATACTCGACCTCCTCCACGACCGGGATCGAGATCCGCGGCTGCGACACTCCGATCTCGGCAGCGAGATCGGTGGCTCCCACTGTGGTCGCCAGATTGTTCGCGTGGAAAATTGTGTTCTTCTTCATTGATGAT
>BQKN01062136.1:0-12005 GCA_022839385.1 Asparagus kiusianus
TGTAAGGTGCTCCGATAAGGTTCTTACTTGATCTTTAGCGTGGAAAAATTTTCAAAACAGACCCTTTTGGGTTTTTATTTGCAAAAAACGACCGGTTTTGAAAATTTTTACAAAAACCGATCTGTTTTTAGCCCAACGCTGAAAACAGGTCGGTTTTTGTAAAAAAATTTCAGAAACTTTACTGGAGTTCAACTCCCATGAAGTTTAATTTCTTCATAAATCTTCACAGTAGTTCAACTCCCATGAAGATTTATGCACTTATGAAACTCCACGGGAGTTCAACTCCCGTGGAGTTACAGGCCGCATTTCCAAGAAAGCGCTCTCTGGGAAATGTCGCCTGCAACTCAACGGGAGTTGAACTCCCGTGGAGTTTGGTGTGCCTATAAAACGCGCGCGTGACCCAGCCCAACCCCAGCCCAATAAACGCTATCCTACCTCCCTCGTCCCTAATCGCTGCCGCCCCAGTGCCCGAGCGCCGCCGCCGCCCCAACGCCCGACCGTCGCCGCCGCCTCCTTTCCGATCACCGGCGTCGTCAGATCGACGTCAGATCTCAGTCTCGGTCCAAAAAACATGTTAATTCTTCCTAAAAAAATTTATACTCTCTAATTTTTGTATACTCTCACTATTTGATTGTGATTACATGTAAAAATCTAGATTTTAGAATTTAATTGTGAATTATTTACGAATTTTGTTGATAAGTGGGCTTTATGTGAGGATGGCGGCAAACGGTTCTGTATGATGACTACGAACGCGTTTAAGAGCTTCAATGGCGTGCTCAGGGGAGCACGCGGCATGCTAATATAGGCACTAGTTGCTAAAACTTTTTACAGGCTTAATAAATTCTTTCTCCGACGTCGAGAACTTGGTGAAAATATCCGCTCAGAGCTAACACTGAAGGTTGATGAAATGCTAGTGGCTCGGATTGTACAAGCTCAGTCCTTTCAGGTCGTACGATATAGTTTTAATGAATGGGAGGTTATTGAGGGAATAACCCATAGAGAAAGTCGCTCTTACAAAGTCAATATGTTGGTGGATTACACTAGTACGTGCACTTGCAATGTACAGCAACTACAATGGATTCCTTGTTCACATGTTGTAGCAGCTTGCTCCGATCTACAGGGTGGTGCTCGAATTTCACATTATGAATTTGTCGCGGCTTGGTATTCTGCATACAACTATCAACAAACGTACAAAGAGTGTTTTCGTCCACCATACGATCCATAAGATAGTCGACATTGGACACAAGACCAATCACGGATATTACCTCCCTTGTATAAAAGATTGGTGGGGTGCCCTCGTATAGTGCGTATTAAAAATAGTATGGATGACGGACGTGAAGGAGCTAGGAGGAGAAATAAGTGCAGTAGATGTGATCAACCGGGTCACAACAAAAATAGGTGTCCAGTTAGTATTGGGCGTTGATTTGTATTATGTAGCGTTTTGCACTATGTCTGATCCTGTATGACATTCGTATTTGTATAATGTAGCGTATGATACTTGTTATTTGTAATATGTTCTGTATGATACTGTGTTCATTTCACCCTTGCATTTGTATTATGTAGCGTCTTACACTCTGTATATATGCTCATATTTTAATCACAGGTCTATTCATTATGGATCCGGGACCGATGAATCCTGACGTTTTGTACCTTCAGGCGAGTCATTGTTCAGACCATATTGGATCGGGACAGGTAATACAAATAAATTTTATATATATTTCTATGATTAATGTAAATTTTTGTATGAATATACTTAAATATTTTTTGTTTTATGTGCAGCCCATACCAGACATCACGATGATCGAGCATTCCCAGAGTTATTCGGCTTGGGTCATTGAGGATGAGAGGGTACTAGAGCTGATCGCTCTGGCCGGTTTTCGGGAGTGTTTGACGATTCGATATATTAGGCTTGATTGGCCGCTCATCACTGCACTTATTGAGAGGTGGAGGTCATAGACCAACGCCTTTCACATGCATATAGGGAGTGCACCATCACCTTACAGGACGTGGCCGTCATACTTGGACTTCGGATCGATGGACTGGCAGTTACGGACACCGATGATCATAGTTGGCCGGAGGTATGTGCTAGGCTTCTTGGTCAGGTTCCCGACTTGAGGAGTGGTGCGATGTCACTATCGTGGCTTCGTCAGACATTTCAGAGCGATATACCAGAGGATGCCTCTATTGAGACACTCCAGTTTCATGCTCGTGCGTACATATTGCACATGATAGGGAGCACATTCATATTGGATGACCCACTTTACTTATGCACCGTGACCTAGAGGGGTAGTATCCTTTGGCATACAGGTATAATTGTATACACATATTTCATTCGTATTGAATTTGTACTTATATATTCGCTATTCTGTATATAGGTATAACATGCGATACACTCAGTATATATCAGCGATGCGTCACCGTCAGTTTTACCAAAATGAACTTGATGGCCTCCAACACGAACAGGTAAATATAAAACTCAAGAAGTATGAATATTATAGTTTTTCTGTATGATACTGATAAATGTTTTATTTTATTTCAGTTCAAATGGAGACCCTATACACCGCCGGAGCTCGATATGCATTATCTTGCACCTATCTGTCGAGATAGTCCCGACTTGTGGAGAGCCAACGTTCTATTAATCTGTTGGGAGATCGTGGAGATGCATGTCCCAGACCGTGTGCTACGGCAGTTTACGCTCTCTCAGCATATTCCAGATCCTGTCGAGCAGATCGATCGTCGACGGTGCCCTACATCGCATTGTACTGACTGAGTCGTAGTTCGTGCGGCCTACATAGATAGGTGAGTTCACAGGTGGGATTTCATATAGGATACGAGGCCCACAGCTGTTGACTATACCGCGTATATGCGTTGCTGTTAGGGTATCACACGTAGATGGATCACGCGTGGCCCACAGCCGTCAGCTGGACACATGCCACGCCCACCAACAGATAGTTACATCCCTAGTGGGATGAATGAGAGAGATTACGTAAGTTTCTAAGCTAAATTATAACATTTTTTATTGAGTTGGTACTTAATAAATTGTTTACCTTGCAGGTTCATGTTTTAGATAGCATTGGTGTTGATATTGATGTGCACATGACTAAGATTCAGGATCAGGTGGCGTTAGGGCTCATCAGCAAGATCAAGAAGAGCATAGCGCAGGTGTTTCATAAGACTCACATCGACGAGTTCGCAGGCCGTGAGGACAGGTCTCGATCATTTGGGCAGGCGTACGTTCGACGTCAACGGCCACGTGATGATGACGCCGGCACTTCGCATGCCGATGGAGCCGGTACTTCGCAGCTTCATACACAGCCGGATACTCAGATAGTTGAGGCTCATCAGCAGGAACCCAATGGACGGAGAAGAGCGAGGGGGAGGGGGAAGAGAGCGAGAGGAAGGATGGGAGCTATATTGGGTTGTATTTGAACTTATTTTGTTAAAATTTATAACTCTCTTGAATTTTCAAATACTAAACTTTTGAAGATCAATTATTGTTCATATACATAATTGTGCGTGTTTATTTCATGGTTGAATCATGTATATATTGTTGTGATTGTTGTTTGTAAATAAATTGGTATATATATGAGTTAATATATATGAGTTAACAGGTACGTATACAAAACATGCACAGCAGGCTGTGCATGTTTTATATAACCTGCAACTTCACGGGAGTTCAACTCCCGTGAAGTTGCAGTCTCAACTTCCCAGAGAGCAGCTCTCTGGCAATATTGTTTCATAAGTGCATAAATCTTCACGGGAGTTGAACTCCCGTGAAGATTTATGAAGAAATTAAACTTCATGGGAGTTCAACTCCCGTGAAGTTTAAAAATACACTAAACTTCGCGGGAGTTGAACTCCCGTGAAGTTTCCGAATTTTTTTTACAAAAACTGACCTGTTTTCAGCGCTAGGCTGAAAACAGATCGGTTTTTGTAATTTTTTTTCAAAACCGGTTGTTTTTTGCAAATAAAAACCCAAAAGGGTCTGTTTTTAAAATTTTTCCTCTTTATTGTATTATTTAGAAAAAAAATCTTCGGAATATCAAACTTAAAATAATGTAAATTTTAGTATTTAAGTGCAAACAATCTACTCTTGAAACACCTTTAAGGTGTGTTTGACAACTCTCTCAAGATTGGGCCAGGACCAGTCTTAGCCTAGCTCTATTCGAAATTAGTTCAAGTTTGGACTAGGATAAGAGCGGTCAAAACTAAAATTGGTTTAGTGGGTATTATTTGCCCTACAAAAATTAGGCCAGAAGTGGTCTATTTTTTTGTCAAACAGAACAATACCCAAAATGGATCGGGTTCAGTCCTGGCCGAGTTTACACACACTTAAGGTGCTTGGTAACTCTCCTACTATCCAAGTTAGTGGAACTAATCCGGTTAAAAGGTTGACTTATTGTTTAGTTAACATAATATTGGGCCAACACCAAATGTGATTTTGGCTAAATGGCACTTAAATATCCTATTGTTTCACCAACTTTACACTTAAATACCCTAAGTTGTAAAAAAGTGCCACTTTAATACCTTAAAATTGTAAAATATTGGCACATTAGTACCTTTTGCTAGTTTTCATGGAAAATTTTTAGGAATATTTACATGACAATTTACTTAGGGTATTAAAGTGTTACTTTCTTAAAACTTAAAGTATTGAAATGCTACTTTCTTACAACTCAGAGCGTTGAAGTGTCACTTGCTTACAACGTGGGGTAGTTAAGTGTTAAAGTGGTGAAAAATAGGGTGTTTAAGTGCCAGTTTTTTACAACTCAGAGTATCAAAGTGCTACTTTTTTACAACTTAGAATATCAAAAGTGTTACTTTTTACAACTTAGGATATTTAAGTAGAAATATGATGAAACAATAGGGTGTTTAAGGGCCATTTGGCCTGTGATTCTCTGATTTTGCTCCGTGTTTACAGCAGACCTAGTTGAGGTCTTAAGCCAAGTGTTAGCGGCGGAGCATCCAAACACACACCCTTAAACCGTATGCACCCGTTTGCTCCATGTCTCCTCTGTCGCATATCCCTCCCTCAAAACTATGCTCCTCTCTCCCTCCTCCTCCTCCTCCCCTCGTACCCTCCACCTCCCCCCCTCGCCGGCCCTAACCCAGCGAATCCACCAAAATCCCCATCGAAACCCTAACTTCTCCCTACAATCCCCAAAAAGCCCCCGCCTTTTCGTCTCCCGCCGGCCATCCTGCTGCGGTTCTAATCGACCCGGCGACGCGAAGCTCGAGGTGATCGATGGAAGCGCTGATGTCGGAGGGGGTCGGATGAGCACTGAGGTTGGAAACCCTAGCTTGCCTGTGAGGATCGGGATGTGCAGGATGAGCTTGGGCGATCAGGCCTTCCTCCTCTTGGCCTTCATTGCTTGCACTGTGAGATTGGGTTTTTCGTTGCGAAGTTTTGAATTATTTGTTGGGTTCTTCTCAAAGTTTGATCTTTGTACTTGTGCTTTAATGTTAATTGTGACTCACTTACTGATTCATTTCAGAAAAGTCATCTATTATTAGAATCCAAAACATTTCTCATTTGCTTCTGTAGCAGATCCTAACAAATATGTACCTTATCTGATCTAAACTCTTCTGGTTCACTTTGAAGGAGAAGCATGAGCCATCAATAATAGTATCGTGAATCATGATGACCAATGCCTTTATTTATTGTGATGTCATCGGATTTGGAGTTCTCTCGAGCATGTCAACGTCTAGAAACTAATGTATCTTTCCTCTATTCAAGGTTGAGTTCTTAGCGTGGTCAACTATAAGGATAGGTCAGGCTTCAAATAAAGCCGTCCAAGATAAGTCCATGAACGTAGCGATGCCTACATTTTTTTCCTGCAGCCTGTTTTTTGAACTCATACGAATAAAAAGGATCCTCCAAACTTCTCAATTAGAACAGTAAAAAGTGTAGGCAACGTAGTCAAAGAGAAGGTTGGGTTTGATATTGGGAAATAAAATCATATGTAAGGCATAATATAACACAGGACTAAGAGTTTTCAGGCTGCAAAGAAGGTGATTTCTGGGTTCTTTGGAACTGTTTGGTTGGTAGAAGAAGATAGCAACAAGCAGGTGAGGTGGCTGTTGGAGCTAAAATTAGGGTATAGGAAAGTACCTCTGGCTGTCTAGGATAGAATAAAGAAGGAACAATAGAATTATAGTAAGAAGATGATTAGGTGAGCAAGCTTAAATAAATGAGAAGGCCTGTACCTGACACATGTCATACCCATACTCCTACCCAAAGCTTCTTGGACAGGCCTTAAATATATGCATATATTTATTCAGACATATACTCAATCATCCAATGCATGTTTAATTTAAAACACTCTTTCATACACTTGGATATATATCCTACACTTGACATCGATTTTTGTAACTTGCTAGATAAGGGTCTAGTCCGTTTTAGCCTTAAGAGCTAAGATTTAAAAGGGTCATTACATATATAGCTCAGAACTATGATTATGTCCCGTTAGTTTCAACCGTGTCCTTGTACCCTACCTTTTACAAATTTGCTGTGTCTCGTACCCTTACCCGTACTTGTGCAACTTAGATGAAAACAGTTCGCAGGGGATTGGATAGGTTGATTTGAAGTATATGCCTCATTCAAGTAAGGAGAAACCCTCCAAGTTCCTGTAAACAGAAAAGAGTCTATACTGAGAGGTAAGATGTCAGGATCGTTAAAGAAAATAACATTAAGTTATGTTACCATAGTTAAGCTAATGAACCGATTGGAATAGCACTTCCAAAGTGTAAATATAGAAGTTTTCTTAGTGCAATAAAAATTTCAACTGTTATTTTGGATTCTACGTATGTGATACTAACAATAATGCTATTATACAGAGATAACATAAGTGGTTCTTAGAAATATGCACGCAAGGCTTGTAGGTTGAACAGTTTAGTTGATCCTACATGTTTGCAAACAAATGGACCAACTTGTCTTGTTACTTATTGAATCAGTGTTTGAGAAATCACTTGTGAATTCATTTTTGGATGCTCTTCATGATTTGCTCAGTTCTTGCCTTAATTTGTCGCACTAACATTATATATTTACCCTGTTTATTTGTGCAGACCTCTATAGCATTTGCCAGCCTGGTGATTGCAGCTATTCCTACTCTGTATGTAAGTTATTTCATAACTGTAACAATTTTTTGAGTTTGATAACTTGTAGAGGACTATGGCTATGAGTTAGGTTTAAGGAGAAAACTAGTAACTGCCGGTACTAAAATTTTGAAGGAGTTTTTACAATGTGAATCTGTATCATTATTGTTATTACTCCAGAGAAATGTTAGACAGGCATGATCATTAGGGAATTTGTGGTTACTTCTTCCCTTCACCCATGCAAACATCCTTGCCCCATTCTCCGACCATTAGCATCACCAAATTAGCAACAAACGCTCCCTGTACAATCCAGGCATCTTTTTTTTGACATTGGAAGCGTCTATCTGATTATGATCACCTCTCTCTTTAAGTTCACTGTTCAAAGTTCGGGTGTCAGCGACATTATGTTGGACATAAAAATTCCATATCATGATGCAGATATTGGGGATATTCTGTAAATAGAAGGGTGTCATGTTAGATAATGTATATTTATGTCATAGATGACCGTGTGTGATGCATCACAGGCAATAAAGCTGCGAATAAAGGTGATATCTTTTATTATGTTCAAATCATGATATTGTTAATGAAGTTACTAATATTTTGTAAGTATATAATGGTAAGAGTAACCAAGTTTGCATATAACTCCAAATTATGCCTTTCCAATATTTTCTGAGCCAAATTTAGCATAGCATCCCTGGTGAAAATGAGGAGAGATATTAAATGGTAATTTAGGGAGCAAGAAAGTTACTCTCAGGGAAAAGAAGGGGCTTATTGGAGTGGCCAATGATGAAGGCACGGTTAAGGTGGTGTTGCAATGCAATCCATCTCGAGGCAAACAGTTGGGAATGGAATAGCTGCAGTACTTTTGCAAAAGAATTTAGACTCAGTTGAGCACTAATCCTTCTTTTTTGCTTCTTTATATATATGTGTGTTTTGGTTTGGTTTTAAACCAAGTGAAGTAATAAATCCAAATTCAATCTTTAAAACAAATAAAAGCCCAAATATCGTTGTTGCAACATTTTGACGGAAAGTTACCAGATATGATAAATGATATTGAAACCATATCATTTTGTGGCAACGCTTATAACCGATGATATACTGCCCTGCGCCAATATTTAAATGTATCAGTTTGATATTGTTTTCAAAAATATTACTGTGATTCATTATGCACTAATATACTAATGCAATGATAGCTTAGGCTACCATATATGATTTTATTCTCAACCATGTTTTCTTCACTCCTGTGCATTGTAATTAAAATTTTAATCGCGCGTGCTGTCATGCTTCAGGTCTGAATAAGAATTTTAACCAGTTTCATCTTGATCATGGTCCGTTCATTTTACTCTTCAGTGGTATTCTAAATAATTCACTCCTCCATGATGTATGCATGCTCATGTGCATGTTTGAGGCGTGCCGTTTCTTGACATTCCAACTCCTTATCATCAATGCTTCATTATTTCTTTCTACCATAGGCGATGAAGAGGGCTGCAACATCTCTTGCAAAGCTTGCAGATACTGCACGTGAGGAGCTTCCTAGTACCATGGCAGCAATCAGACTTTCAGGCATGGAAATCAGTGATCTTACTCTGGAATTGAGTGACTTGAGGTAAGAAAACATTGCATGCCAAGTAGAAGACACTTTGCATGCCACATATGCAACTGAGTATACTAATGCTTTGCAATTTCTTTTTCTTTTTCATTTACATCTTGGCTGACCAGTTTTAGGACTTTTCATCTTAACGTAATTCTTCAAATTTCAATTTACAAATTTGAAGCGCACACATTTCCAGTAAATATTTTCAGTTTTCAAAATTTTAATGCTGTAGCGCACACATTTCCAGTAAATATTTTCAGTTTTCAAAATTTTAATGCTGTAGCGCACACATTTCCAGTAAATATTTTCAGTTTTCAAAATTTTAATGCTCTAGGGCTTTCTTATTTCTGGCATACTGGACTTTCTTGGTTCTATAACAATTATCTGAGTCATGTTTAATAGTGAATTAGTATTTCATATTACGAGTGATCACAGTGCTTGTGAACTTATTGTGCTAAAGTTACATTGGAACACTTTTTAGAAGATTTGTGTATAATTAATCTGAGAAAATTGCTGTTCAATCTTCTGTCACTATGAACCAATTGCCTGTATAAGTATACATACAAAGTCGAGTATTGAGATAGAAGTCATTATTGTGCAGTAGATGTATTTAATGTCGGTTTGATAGATAAACTGCTGTAACGAGAATAGATAGCCATCAACTGCATGTGAATAAAGATTGTCATCATAACCTTTAAATTGAGATTAACATTTAAGATTAATGGGTGGTGTTATGATAACCTGATATCTGAATCCTTTATTCATTACTTGAGTCAGACTCGTGCTTCACAGATGTTGACTTCTTTCTTCAGAAAATATTAGTGACAATAATTATTGTAAATAACTGTTCAGTTGTATTAAACATCTAAGGTGGCAATAGTGGCTGCCTATCAAATACAGCGAGGGGGGGTGGGGGGGAAGAAATTGAGAACGCCAATACCAAACTGCATCAAAACTAATTATATCAAATACTAGTAGAGACTCTTGCTTGCATTTAATATTTTTATGTATGCTGTTATCATTCAATTGACTTCTTACCCAAGTGTTTGGTTTGGAACGCAGCCAAGAAATAGCTGATGGTGTCAACAAGTCAGCACAGGCTGTCCAAGCAGCGGAAGCTGGAATCAGGCAGATTGGTGCTTTGGCTCGAAGCAAAACCATCAGTATGATTACTTACTCACCGATACATAAATAAACATAGTACAGTTTTCTTTCCGGTCTGAATTAACTATGATCGATCAAATCTGATCGAATCTGTTCACGTACAGCAATGATACAGGAAAGAGCAAACTTGCCCAACATCTCTCTTCAGCCTGTGGTTGCTGGAGCTGCCAAGAAAACTTCAAACGCTGTTGGTCATGCAAAGAAGACTTTCATGAATCTAATTTCCCGAGGTGATGATTATGGCTCTGATAATGCAGAGGAGGGTTTTGACAACACTGAATGCTGAAGAATTTAATGTATTTTAAACAAAGGGTTAGTTAGAGATACACCTCTCTACTACTGAGGTTATAGTTACTTCGACCTTCTAAACTTAGTTTATTGGTACTTATACCTCCTGAACTCTAGACAATATTATTTCCCTAGTTTAAGTTGAGATGTCACTTAGGAATCATGTGACAGATGAATTACCTTTTGTCCGTAGTTTAACTGAAAAAAAAATTAAAGACTGGATCGACCTTTAAATTAGGGCGAAAAAGTAATGCATCCTGAGGTTAAGGGATGCCTATGCTAATAAAAAAGTTTAAGAGGTATTAACTATCACCTCCCAAGTACAAGGGGTGATTTTGTAACGAGTCAATTTATGGATTTTGAGACAGTAGCTTTGTAAGGCATTTTTTTATTTGAAGTGCATGCATTGCTTGTATCATGGGATATTGCTCTGTATAATGATGATGATGATGATGTTGTTGTTGTTTATGGGGAGCACGATGATTGTAGACATTTGCAAAATATAGGTAGTAGGCCGTAACACTCATAACTTTGAGAGGTAAAAATTTTATCTTCTTTATTTCTTTCATATAGGCTACAGTGTGGATTGAGGATGCAACAGGATACGGGTTTTCGTGACTGTTTCCAAAGATACATGAATATCTTTTTGAATTTCTGGTAGAATACTTATGTGGTATACTTTTTATTTTCTTCCAATTTTTGGCGGGATACATATGCAGATAAGTAACATGTTTGGATCCATATCTAAACATATGTACTGATTGGATAGTGCAACTTTAGATTAGAGAATTTAAGACCAAAATGATCCGAAGACGTAAATTTAGTGTTCAAGATGATTTATTATATATATATATATATATATATATATATATATATATATATATATCTATATATATATAGAGAGAGAGAGAGAGAGAGCAATGATAAAATGAGATGATGCCAATAGGCTACTCGAAATGATGAGACATCGCCCACTGTGATTTGCAATCATTATGATCTGTATGTAGAAAAATTATTTTGTTTTGAAACTTTTAGTCATTGTTTTAGCTATGTATAGAAGGGGTGGTTGTTGAGTTGGCTGGGAAATCAACATATCAAATTAATTTGATTTATAGTGGAAATCAACATATCAAATTAATTTGATTTATATTCTAGAAGACGTTAAATTATGTGAAAATTTTACCATATACATTTGACGATGTATTGAATGAAACGTACGGTGTCGATCATAAATTTGATGAGCCGATTAGTTTAGCTCACGATAATATTTGCACACAATTGTACATGTTTTAAGTTTGAATCTTTTATTGAATAGTAAAGTTATGTATTAATAAATAAAATTGTATAATAAGATATTTTTTTAAAAATGTATAAATTAATTATTATTGTGTAGTTATTGTAAATTGTAATTGAAAGTTTTTCTTATAGTGATCGTCTAGTGCTAACCTTTTTTTATATAAGTTCCCCAACTCATCAATTATTCTTAAATAAGTCTTGTCAAATCTATAAATTCTCTTAAATATGCCCTTCTAACTTGAAAGTTGTTGACCTAACCTCTAAATTAACTAAGCTGCATTGATCTTGTTAGGTTTTTCTTAATGTTCCCTAGATAGTTAAACTTAATACGAGCAACATATTGTGATAGTTATTTTTCATTATAATTATTTAATAGTGTAAGTTACACTAAACCGAACTTTTAAAAATAACTTTTGTGTTTTAAAGAAAACCCTCAATAACTTTCTAAATTTTGTAGATAACCCTTATACGTTAGAACTAGAAAATACCACAAAAAGGCATTATGAAAGTTCTTAGGGGTTTAATGTAATTTATCTAAAAGATATTGAGGGCTTTCTACACAAGTTATTTG
>BQKN01062143.1:0-35084 GCA_022839385.1 Asparagus kiusianus
GTTTGTGGTTGACTTGGTTTGGAATCGACTTGTTGACTTGATTCCAAATATGGCAGTTAATCCGCTTCTGAGTTCAAGTCCGGAATTGATCTTGATTCGATCGTTATATCACCGAGTTCGCTCTTGTTTAGATGACTCGGTGATTCCCCGAAACGTTGGTTTGATTCTGCGTGCGAGTGGATGCGTTCCAATGCTTGGGTGCGATTTGTTGGCTTCGTCGCCTCGTTAACCTGCTCCGTTGCGTATGGTTTGGTTTCGGCATTGGCGAGCTAACGGTCTTGTTTGGATACGTCGCCCGATGGTCGATTTGGTCGAATTAGCATCGTCGAGCTGTATAACGGGACCTATAGGCAGTTTTATACGCCTACAAAAGCAGTCTTAGCTGGACTAGAAGTCACCATGTTTACTAGTGACTTATTAGGTGGAGGTCCTCCCTTCCTAGGCTTGGGTGGTTCTATCTTCTTGTAAAAGCAGTCCTTAGCAAGGTGGTTGGTTCGTCCACAAATGAAACAGGCTCGATGTTCAGCTCCTTCCTTCTTTTGAAAGTGAACAGGGTTCTTATTTTGATGAAAGGATTTCTTCTTAAATGTTTTATTTTGATTTTGGTGGAAGGGACGTTTCTTGTGTTGGAGAAAGGGTTTGGATTCAACATTGTTTACTTTGGGTTCTTTGGGTTTGGATTTTGTCACATTTTTCTCCCTGAGTCTATGTTGCTCTTCAATTCTAATGGAATTCAACACTTGTTCTAGGGTAAGATCTCCTTGGGTATGGTTAAGGTTTTTGGCAAAATCTGATCAGGACTCGGGAAGTTTGTCTATAAGATAGGCTATCTAAAACGTTTCATCTAAGATAGATCCATTTACTTTTAATTGGTGAACTATATATTCAAATTCATGAATTTGCTCATTCATTGGTTTAGAATCTACCATTTTAAATTTGTTAAAATAAGAAGCTTTAAATCTTTTAATTCCCATATCATCTAGACCATACTTTTTCTCTAGTGTTTCCCACAAAACTTTAGCATTAGTGATAGTATAATATATATCATATAACCTATCAGATAAAGCTCCTAAGATTCTGTGTAGGCAATGATATTCTATTTCTTGAGGTGTTCTAGGGATATGAATGGAATCTGTGGAGGAAGATGAGGAAGATTGTCTAGTAACTGGTCTAGATGAAGATGGGTTGTCTGGTTCTATGGCTGTTATTAGATGTAGAGTTGTTAACCAAAATCTCATTTGGTTTTGCCAACGACGAAAATTGTTCCCATCAAACTTCTCTGGTTTAGCAGACATAATTTCACTTGTAGCCATAATCTGATGATGAATGAATAGTTTTGTTATTATAATGCAACAGAAATATATAAAACATTCATTCAACAGAATTATCATGCAGTATAACATTTCGTTTTTAAGAATTGCAGACAACATTAACATAAAAAACAGAATGCTAATCATGATACTATTCTAAACAGCTCTATTAGATTCTTGGATTGTTGGGAATATAAGCTGTTTAGTCAATAATTAGCACGAAATTCAGTTAATAATTTTCAGATAATAATGAATTAATATTGTAACGCAGATGTAAGAAATAATTCAAACGAAAAGAAATGAGGGTTAGAAATACGGCCTGATGGTCGAGGCGTGTAAGCATTGTCCCAAGAATCTAATTGCCCCCTCTCGTACAGGGCTACACGGCAAAAGATCCCGGAGATACAACGACCCTCGGTCAGGCGACCTCCTTCTCGTCGGTATGAGCTTCAAGAAGGCTTTGCGAATTATTTTTGACTTTCAGGGAACCAGCAAGTTGTAATAGCAAACAAGTGTAAGAAGAAGAACAGAGCAGAGAAGGAATAGGAGATTTTTTGTTTTTCACACTGTGTTAACCCTCGCAGATACACGGCTTTATATAGGTTGTAAACTGCGATCATTAGCCCACAAATCCCGCTAGCCGTTTCAAAATATTAATCATGTTAATGATAGCCGTTTCAAAATATTAATCCGCAGTTTAATGTTAGCCGTTATAAAATATTAATCCGCAGTTTAATGCTAAACGTTACAAAACATTAATCACGTTTTTAATATGTATCATATTAATTTTGTTTTAATTATTCTAATTAGCAAAAAAACAAAATATAGCAAGTTAAGAGCCCCTCAATCCGGAGCTGCATTCGTGTGCGCGCGCCACCCAACCCGACCCCGAGCCCGGCCCGGCTGACGCACGCGTGTGTGGTGTGGAGCATAACCTTTGTTTTCTTCTAGGCATAGGAGAGAAAGGGAAGGCTTATAAGGAGCCTATCTTCCTATCTCTTTTCCAATGTGGAACTAAAGTTTTCCTCTTTTCCTCTACAAACCCAAGTTTTAAGTTATCTTTATTATAACTCCAACATCATCGCCTACGAGTTCATCATCAGTTGATCCGTTGTTTACCGAGTCTGTAATCTAATCATGTAGATATGGTTTTTGATGGCAAATAATTTTGTTAGTTCGTCCTTAGAGATATACCTGGCTCAAGGAAAACATATTTTTGCCAGAAGCAAAAGCTGCGCAAGGACTTTGTAACCTCTATCAATAATCGAGCACGCATGTACAAAGTTAGCACAGTTAGGTATCCGTATTCTGTCTGAATTAGTGTAACTGACCCGGACGAGGACTTCAAAAGGAGTCCATACTGTCGTTAGAACAAACTTGAATGTGACTTCAAATTGTGCTGTGCTATATATATGGAGGGTGATTTCCATCCAAGTGTTGTGGAAGCAGGAAGCAAAATACTTTCAGTAGATCGCTTGGTCTTGACATATATTATGTATTATTAATTGAGAGTTCATACATAAAATTTACTACCTGACCTTGCTGCAATATATTTCTCTGTATGCTCGTGTTTCAGAAACACCTAGCGCTAACAGGTCATATAAATTTCAGAAAAGCAAGGTTCTTTTTAACAGAGTGATAGGTAGAATTTAGAACCAAATGCATATTCGGATCTGCTGCGCCTTTTCTAAGAACTAGGTTATTTATACACGTGGTTAAATATCATGATTAAGTATTTTTAGCTTATTTTCTAACTAAAATTTGTTCTTCCGTTCCACTTCAATAATTTATGCTCACTTTTGTCTCTAAACTTTAATATTGCGATTAGTTGTTTTCTTTGATATTTGTTTAAATAGGCTACACCCACTTTAAATTTTCATGTTAATATTTGAATTGATAGAAAACAAATATAATTTGAAGCTAATTTGAACTTTCATATTATGTTGACTGACATGAAACCAAGTTTTACTTGAGAAAGTACAGTGTTGCAAAAGTAAAAAAATATTAAAACAGTGTTATACAACAAATGTGAATATTTAAAATCAATAAGACAAAATAACTACTTAAAAGTATGCTAAAACGATACAGAAGAGAATATAAAGTTTATTCCTAATCATTGATAGACTTCATAAAAATTATAAATTAAAGATTAATGCTAACTCTAGTATTCTTTTATATGATAAAAACATCTGCACAAGCATATAAAAGTATTGAAAAAAGCTTATGAAACTCTATTCTAAAGATTTCTAAATTCACTCAAAATAATTAAACTATTGTATGAAATATTCAAAAAATATTATCTTTTATTCCTTCTGTTTTATTTTTTTACTGAGGTAACATCAACCATTCCTCATATTTATCTTTTTTTTGAGCAATTCTAGAGTAGTATCTTCATCATCTACTCGATTGTGACATCATCTTCATCATTCCTCATCATCTACTCGATTGTGACATCTACTCGATTGATGAAAATTGATAAATTTTAGATCAAATCCCAAAAATAAAGAAAAGACATGATATTAATAAAAATTGATGAATAGAATATAAGACCAAATTTCTAAAGATATGATATTGCTAACTAGAACTATACGTACATGTCACCGCTGAAAATACTATTACTATTCATACATTCGGTACTATTCATAAGTACGGTTGTTATTCATATGTACGGGGGTACTATTCATAAATACTATTGCTATTCATACATATGATACTATTCATAAGTACAATTACTATTTATATGTACGGGGGTACTATTCATAAAACTATTACTATTCATACATATGGCACTATTCATAAGTACGGTTACTATTCATATGTGCGGGGTATTATTCATAAAATATTGTTACTATTCATACATATGGTACTATTCATAAATATGGTTACTGTTCATATGTATGGATACTATTGATAAATACTATCACTATTCATACGTATGAGTACTATTCATACGTACGAAAATACTATTCGCCGACGGTGTTAGTGTTTACGGATCGGGTCTTGTTTTGCCTCGAACGTTTGATGGAGGACACGATGCACGGGCCACACGTCGATACACGTGTGTGTCCATGAGGAGTATGAGTGGGGTCGAGTACACATGTATCCTCGGGAGTGGGTAACCTCATGTATTGTTTTCATCACAACTAGGAGACGACTAGTAAAAGTAATATATGTTTGGATATTATTGATGAGCACAGCTCAGTACTATTTGGAGATAGTACGTTAATATACTATATATGCACAATTATATATATGTTGGATATCGATATGTTGGATATCGTTGATGAGCACAGCTCAGTACTACATGGGGGTAGTACGTCGATATACCATTTGTACAGGCCATTGAGTCGGGTTTGAGGATTCTTGATCTAGCAGTCCGTCCCGCACTAGTGTGCGATGAGGCTTGGTCGTATTTTTAGGATGCCTATCTGGAAGTCCTTCCCGCACTCATGTTACGTACTGAGATGCGATGAGACTAACGAGTCGTGTACACATTTGTGATACCTGCTTGGCAGTCCATCCCGCATGATAATGCGATGAATCAGGAACTTGCAAGGAATTGCATTGTGACGATTGTTGATAGCTTGAGTCTTTGGTGGATGCCACTTATGAATATAACTCATCGCTGAGATATGAGACTGATGTACTTTGCCTTTAAAAGTACGTGGAACTATATGCTGATATTTATTTTATCTTCCCAGTGATAGTGGAAGATATTATAAATATGATATTTTGATGTATTTACTCTTCTGTATATGTTTTTCTCTACTTTTTAGTTGGGATCAATGATTAGCGATTCACAATTTGAAACATATGGTATATACATGAGGGTTTTCTTATTTGGATTATTTCGCTTGACGTACCAGTCTTGTGTTGTGGGTTTCTAATTATTGATTTTATTTAGATTGTTTATTCTTGGTTTGGTATTAATATTTAGTTATCTACAATTTGAGACATATGATATATACATGATGGTTTTCTTATTTGGATTATTTTGCTCGATGTACTACATCTCGTGTTGTAGATTCCTAAATATGAATTCCACTTAGATACAAGGTAAATGATCTAGATAGACTATGCTTATAGGTAGAGCCTCCGTCATATGTAGTAGCCCTTCCCCTGGGGACGGACGGAGGTGTTCTTGCTGTAGCGCCCTGACGCTCTTGTTGTATTCTTTTGTTGTTTTCAATTCCTTTCGGGTAGTTCAGAGTTCCGGAGATCCGCAGGATGACGGACTTTCAACATAGTAACCGTCACTCAGTTTTAGTAGTTGAGACTCCACCGTAGATTTATATTATTATTCAGACATTAGAGTTTTGTATTTCATTTTCTAAAGGTTGTATGCCTTAGTTCATTTTCAGTTGACTCATTTGAGATACTTTATTTTTATTTCAGACATCAGATGTATTTCAGTTTATCCAGTTGAGATATGATGTCATTTATGAGATATATCTTTCTACATCATGTCTATTGTAGTTACTTTCCTTATTTTACCTGTTTTGTACCTGCACTTATATTTGGTTCTACTAGAGGATATTACTATGATTGGTGAAACGTGTTGATGCACAGTGTAGGTGCATGACAGGTTTGACATCTCTGGGTTCACCTTGGACTGTAGCCATGTGTGAAAACAATAACGTCACAGTAACTCAGTTGGCACTTCTTTAATAGACATGTTTTATGTTAATGCCAATTCAAATGGTTCATGGACGTTTTCTGAATTTTAGATTTATTTCCGTCACTTACTCATTTGCAATGGGAATAGCTAGATCTTTTTGAATGATATCTCTGAACATTCTGATAGTTTCTTCATACATAATTCATTGTATTCATTTACCCTATAAATATTATTAACATCAGATATTAATGTTTTTAAATTATAATTAATTAATGCTAAGCTGTTATATTATAGTCTTTTATTATTTATATGGATTTAAATATTTATCAATTAATGTTACTTAATGTGTTTTGCTGCTCCAACTTATTAGTAAAATTTTATGCAGTTACTTTAATTTATATGGTGATGATAATTTTTAAGCTATAATATTTTTAAAATTTTTATTTCTTAATCGGATATGTTTAATCAATTATTATTACTTTTGTTTACCAGTATCAACTTAGATTGTCTTAGATGCTAAAAAGGGATAGTAAATCCTAAATTGGAAATTAAATATATATATCTTAATGAAAGAATATCTAAAAATTACACTTTTCTTTGCCAAGTTTTAAAATTTTAGTCTTTTTTGTGGTTTGGAACTTTCAGGGTGTGATTTGTAATTTTTAAAACTTTGGGAGCATTTTAAAAAAAAATTACTTCAAAGTTTGGTAGTTGTAACTTCTATGTTTCATGTGTCGGTGGTGTGATGCCCCTGGTTTCAACAAGGCTACAATCCGAGGTGAAACCAAGAATGTCAAACCTGCCATGCACCACACCGTGCAATAACATGTTTCACCATCATAATAAATATCTATCTAGTGGAATCAATAACCGGTGTAGGTACAAAATAGGCAAAAGAAAAAATATAGAAGAAGTATGAAACAACAGATACTCTGAAGAAAGTCATCATCACTGACATAAATGGATAATCTCTGAAAATGAAACATCTGGACTGATACACCTATCTCACAATAAGAATCAAATGAAATAATACTAAGGCACATTCACCTTTCCAAAACTAGAAATAATATCTCAAAATGTTCAACAAAATACATCTACTGTGGTGTTCTGACATAACTACTAACACTGTCTATAAATAATAACCTAAAGTGACTCCATCAAGCTACGGCTCTCTGCGCACCTGGCTCGTTACCTGAAAATAGGGAAACAACGAGCGTCAAAACGCTATAGCGAGTAACATCTCAACCAACCCCAAGGGGAAGGGCTAGAAGGATATGAAAATAGCTGATAATACATATAGATAGTCAAAACATCAACTCTGAAATAAAATAGAAGTTTGATATTTAGGAACTTACAACACGAGCATGGTACGTCGAACGAAATAATCCAAATAAGGAAACCCTCATGTATATACCATATGACTCATATCGTAAATCCCTAAATACTAAATCCAAAGCTACAGTGTGGAGAAATAATGAAAAATAGCTCCATCCCTAACCATACTATCAAATCCAAACTACAACGTGGAGAAATGACTCCATCTCCAACCGTACCATAAATGATTTGTCAAATTTCGAAATACGTGTTCAACACATGAACTTCATCTACTATATGATAGATAAGATAAATTCAACTGAATGTCCAACACATGAACTGTATATGATAAGTGTCCAATACATGGACTGAAATGGGAAAAAGCCCAACACATGGACTATATATATAACGCAGGTCCAACACATGGACTATATATGATGTAGGTCCAACACATGGACTATAAATGATACAGGTCCAACACCTGGGCCGCAAAAGCTACGTGTCCAACACATGGACTGAAGTAAGCAAATGTCCCACACATGGACTATATGATCAAGGTCCAACACATGGGCCACAATAGATACATGTCCAATACATGGACTGTAATAGCTAAGTGTCCAACACATGGACCGCAATAGATTACAATAAAAAAACATATATATACATTATTCACTCTCATGTCTTGGTAAATAAAACAAGTCTCCTTCCTGTAGTCAACTCATGTGCAAAATTCTCAGTATTTAACAGCCCCAAATAACCCAGAAATCTTGCCAGGCACACGAACATATGCACAACCCCAAATAACCTTATACATGTGATTTAGCATATCTAGAACATGAGATAAACAATCTAATCACTATAGACAAACGAAACAATTTAAAACATGCATATTCATGTCGAAACCTTCGAAAACAATTATTTTTCTTTCAAAACTCTTGTTTTAAAAATATTTTCAGATCTAGATCTACATTAAGAAATTCGTTAGTGATCTTATTAACTAAAAACTTATTCTCTTTGCAATATACAATAATAAGATCTATGTTTATAATAAACTAGCATGTTAGGCTCACAAATCACAAGAAAACAATTATTAAAAAGCATTTAAAAACTAGGTGAGGGATTGGGTGAGATGAAACTCGCCTGAGGGGTGTTGATGAACTCCCAAAAACGTGTGAGAATGATCCCTCGATGCCAAACGCCGCAAATCTCGCCTTCTCCTTACTTTTCACCTTATGAAACTCTCCTGAGAACTCAAGTTTAGGGCTAGGGTTTGAGAGAGGAGGAGAGGGGCTGCTAGGGTTTGAGAGAGGAGGAGAGGGGCTGCTAGGGTTTGGAACTCAGAAGAAAAGGGATGATTTTCGTGTAAAAACATGCATATATATGACAGGAAACCCAAATAACTGCAGCCCAAAACCCGAAACCCGAAACTGGAAAACACAGTCTGACTAGAAACATACTCTTTTAGTATTTTGACTGTAACTTTTGTATCTGACCTCGGAATGAGGTGATTAAAGACTTGTTAGAAAGTTGCTGAAGAGATCTACAACTTTGGTATTTTACACTTTTCCAGATTCTAACTGCATAGGTGTGTAAAATATAGAAACTCTTAACTAGTCATTATTCCCAGATTTTCACTCTTGACCTTTGTGCATGTTTTGTGCATTTGCACTCATATATTCACAAATATACATTGAATTGATCTCAAATCAATTCCTATCATACTCAAACATCAAAATATATTGTTTTTACTATATAACATATTTATCACCATTTATCACAATATATACAAATTTACGGGGTTTTACATTCTTCCCCCCTTAAAAGAATTTCATCCTCGAAATTCCACAATCGTATCTTAGGAATTAATAATATAAGAAAAGTACTAAGAGGGGATAATCTAGACAAGGAAACTCTCCCGTACACATCTTGTACCATTAATCCCTACATATGAATTACTAGTAATATCTATGCTTAACAATCTATAATATGAATACTCTCACTTAACCCCCTAACTAAATGGAAGTAGTACGTCGGACGAAAAATCTAAACAAGGAACCCCCCATATATATACCATGTGTTCCGAATGATCAGGAACTAAGTGTTAATACCCCCATTCTAGCGTTAAGTATTAATATGACCATATATAAAAATCAAAAATCATAAATATCAATAAGCTATAACCAAATCATTTTATCCACTCAAACAAGTGCAGGTAGTCGTGACACATATCCTCCTCGCGTTCCTAGAAGCCTTCACAGCTCTTTTCCATCTCTATTGAACTTTAACTTAAGGTATTACTTTCTTTCTAAGTCTCTCATCCTTTTTAGCAAGAATACAACCCGTGATCTCCACGGTAGCTAAAACTATCGGAAATTCAAATCATGGTGCATCAATCACCCTCTACTATTCCTCATCTCGCAATTACTTCTTAATCATCAAAACATGGAAATCATCTTGTATACTCGACATCGATGTTATAAGATCTAGCTGATACGAAATAGCTCCAAAATGCTCAACTCTCACGAACGAATCAATATACCTTGGGGTAAACTTTCCCCGTCTACCAAATCACTGAATTCCCTAACATGGAAATCTATAACATATGCCCGTAACATGTCCTCCAACACCTGGTTCACTCTCTCTGTCTGATCGTCTATCTGAGGGTGGAATACACTATTGTGTAATAATTTGTTGCCGAATGAATCCTGGAAACTCCTCCAAAAGTGCGAAGTAAAAATCGAGCCTCAGGCTAACACAATCGTCTCTGGTGTTCTGCCTCACTTATTGACAGGTAAAGTAATTAGCCACATACTCGGAAATCTCTCTACGTATGTTGTTCTACCAAAAGTGTCTCTTTAGGTCATTGTACATTTTAGTCATGTCCGGATGCACTGCGTACCTGGTGCAATGGGTCTCATTAAACAATTCCCTTTTAGTTGTGCATTAGCTGGCATCACTAACTAGACTTTTATCCAAAGTCCTTCATCTGCCCTAACGGTCCATTTCGCCTTGGGTTCTTTGGAAATATATTCCTTCAAAGTTTGAATTCAAGAATCCTCTAACTGTGCTCTGACTACTCTGTCCTTCCAAAATGGCTGCACTACTATAGCTCCCAGGTATGCGCTGGTTCCACAAATCTCTGGCCTAAAATCGAACTGGCTAAGGGTGAGAAGGTCTCTGCCCTAAAATCGAACTGGCTAAGGGTGAGAAGGTCTCGATACAACGAATACCTCAAAGCCGCAATCTGATGTTGACGTTTCCTACTTAAAGCATCTGCTACGACGTTCGCCTTCCTCGGATGATAATAAATCACGAATTCATAGCCCTTGATGAACTCAATCCATCCCTGCTGCCTCTGATTAAATTCCTTCTAGGAGAAAAGGTACTTCAAACTCTGACGATCTGTGAAAAGCTTGAACTGAACTCCGAATAAGTAGTGTCTCCACGTCTTCAGCGCGAATACTACCGCTGCTAACTCCAAATCATGAGTGGGGTAGTTCTGCTCATGCACCCTCAACTGCCATGAGATATATGCTACTACCCTTTGAGTCTGCATCAAACACCTCCCAACCTGCTAACGACGCATCCGTCTACACAACAAATATCCTGTCACTGCTTGGAATAGTAAGAACTGGCACCGTAGTCAACTTAGTCTTCAATGTATCAAAGGCCTTCTGACACTCCATGCTCCAAGTAAACTATACACCCTTCTTTGTAAGGCGTGTAAGTGGTATCGCAATCTTCGAGAAGTCCTAAATGAACTTCATGTAATATCCGGCCAACCCTAAAAAACTATGAATCTCGGTAGCCGTCTTTGGTGGTTCCCAATCAAGCACTGCTAAAACCTTAGCTGGGTCTACCGCTATGCCCTCTTTGCTAATAATATGGCCAAGAAATCTGACCTCAGAGATCCAAAACTCACACTTGCTAAACTTAGCATATAGCTGATATTCACGCAAGGTCTGCAAAGCCAAATATAGATATTGCTCGTGCTCCAACTCCAATCTCGAATAGATAAGAATATCATCAATGGACACAATCATGAACTGGTCCAAAAATAGACGAAAGACCCGGTTCATCTAATCTATGAATACTGCGGGTGCATTTGTCAACCAAAATAGCATAACCAAAAACTCGAAGGACCCATATTGAGTCAGAAAGGCGGTCTTGGGAATATCCATCTCCCGGACCCGTAACTAATAATAACCAAAATGAAGATCAATCTTCGAGAAATACTGCGCTCCCCGTAGCTGATCGAACAAGTCATAAATCCTATCTAATCTGGATAATGAACTTGTTCAACTCACAAAAATCTATACAAAATCATAAGATATCGTCCCTCTTCACGAAGAGGATTGGTGCTCCCCACGGAGAAAGACTCCGGCAAATAAAACTCTAAAATAATAACTCATTTGTCTAAATTTGTAGCTTCCTCATCTTAACAGGTGTCGTACGATAGGGTGCTTAGGATATCGGTACTATGCTCTGCTACAACTCGATGCAGGACTCAACCTCTCTCACCGGAGATAACCTAGGTATGTCCTGAAAGACATCCTGATAAACTGAGACAACTCTAGTCTCGCACAAATCAGCACTCCGATTCCTCAGCATTACCTCCTCGACGTATGCCAGGAATGACTCCACATTCTGATTACCCTATGAGGTTGCTACTATCTATACAAACCCAACGGATGCTCACAATCTGACTGTTTTAGTAAAACAGTCAATATTAACATAGTATGATGATAGCCAATCTATACCAAAAATGACGTTGAAATCCGACATCTGCAACACGATTAGATCTATGAGAAACTCGAACTCATCTAAACTGATGACATATCTCCTACAGATACTCTCTAATAGGGACACCTCTCCTAGAGGAGTAGAGACTGATAACAGAACACTTAAAGAATGTGCCATAAGCTGAAGCCTATCCACGAAGGCATGAAAGATAAAAGAAAGCGAAATTCCTAAGTAAAACAAGGTCTGAGTTTAAGAGAAAACCACGAAGAAAGCTCCACTTACACCATGATCATACGGTACTGTTGAATAAACTCTGCTGGTGGTGTAACATATATAGGACCATCTGTCCTTCAGGAATCTCCTGGATAATACAAATCTGGCCTGCTGGCCCCTAAATCCTCGGATTAACATGTAGTGTCTCTATTCTTCCGCTGCTGGCCGAAATTATGACTCTAAGACTATTGACCATGACCTCTATCATGCTGGCTTCCTGCTGGTGTACTGCGACAAGTTTTTCGCTCTTTGTTCGATCTTGTTGTGATTGTAACATGTACTCCGATCTCTGCGCTACTTCAATGTTCTTGAATCATATTGTGCTCCTTTCTTATATTGTCCATGTTGCTGGGTTAAAGTCATTCTCCCGCTGCTAGGATTCTCTAGATTCCACAATAGTTCTCTTGTCATTATCATTGTCACTATTCTGGTTTTGATTTCTTCCTCCACTATGGGTATATCTCCCTGTTTCACTTAGACTAGCTCTAACTGCTTGTTAAAGTAGTGACTGAAATTCTCCTAAATAGGTGATAATTTCTGCCCCGTCAAAAATCTGAACGTCATTGTTGTCGTCCAGTGATGTCCTCAACGCTGAGTACATCTAACTTCTGCTTGGTATTAAATCGACGTTCAAGAAATTGTCACATACTCCTTCCTTTTTAGGTTTCAAATGAAATTTGTGTGCCTTGAAGCTTTGGTGCTCTTATTGTCTGATATATTTCTTATTCTTTCAGAGCTAAACATCCTACGCTGCGGCTCTATAAACAGCTGATTGTGGTGGTGGTGCCTTCAAAAGTATTGCTTCTTTACTTTCACGACGGGTACGACCGGTGATGGAACTCCTGAAAGTGGTACTGCTGACGAAAATGGATACACTTCTTGCTCCTCGAGTATTGTAAGATCTTGTTGCTAACGGTGCCATGAAGTCGCAAATACTGTGGAGCCTATTGCGGCTCGGGTTGCATACCCAGCTCTCCAGGTACGAGTTTTACCTCGACCACATCCTCCTTTCGATATTTATAATATCAAAAGGAGAGCTTAATTATCACAGTAAATGAGATAGCATATATATATATATATATATATATATATATATATATACACATATACAGACATATATAGCGTGTCACAATACGAATTCATAACACATAGCATTCATGCAAATACCTTCAATCAACATAAAATAGTTGTCATAAAAAAATATTCTCAAATTTTGAGATATACGCATATATCGTCCTCACTCATACTAGAAAATCCTTAGCGGACTCTATACATGAATCCTAGGAAACTCTAACCTAACTCCACGACTCGACACAGAATGATCCTAAGGATACTAGAACTAGAGCTCTGATACCAACTGTGACGCCCCTGGTTTCAATAAGGCTACAGTCCGAGGTAAAACCAAGAATGTCAAACCTGCCATGCACCACACCATACAATAACATGTTTCACCATCATAATAAATATCTATCTAGAGGAATCAATAACCGGTGCAGGTAAAAAACAGGCAAAAGAGAAAATACAGAAGAAGTATGAAACAACAGATACTCTGAAGAAAAGTCATCATCACTGATATAAATGGATAATCTCTAAAAATGAAACATCTAGACTGATACAATTATCTCACAATAGGAATCAAATGAAATAATACTAAGGCACATTCGCTTTTCCAAAACTAGAAATAATATCTCAATGTTCAACAAAATACATCTACTGTGGAGTTCTGACATAAGTACTAACACTGTCTATAAATAATAACCTAAAGCGACTCCATCAAGCTATGGCTCTCCGTGCACCTTGCTCGTTACCTGAAAATAGGAAAACAACGAGTGTCAAAGTGCTATAGCGAGTAACATCTCAACCAACCCCAAGGGGAAGGGCTAGAAGGATATGAAAATAGCTGATAATACATATAAATAGTCAAAACATCAACTCTGAAATAAAATGGAAGTTTGAAATTTAGGAACTTACAACACGAGCATGGTACGTACATCGAATAAAATAATCCAAAGAAGGAAACCCTCATGTATATACCATATGACTCATATCGTAAATCCCTAAATACCAAATTCAAAGCTACAGTGTGTAGAAATAATGAAAAACATCTCCATCCCCAACCATACTATCAAATCCAAACTACAACGTGGAGAAATGACTCCATCTCCAACCATACCATAAATGATCTGTCAAATTTCAAAATACGTTTTCAACACATGAACTTCATCTACTATATGATAGATAAGGTAAATTCAACTAAATGTCCAACACATAGACTGTATATGATAAATGTCCAACACATGGACTGAAATGGGAAAAATCCCAACACATGGACTATATATATAATGCAGGTCCAACACATGGACTATATATGATATAGGTCCAACACATGGACTATAAATGAAGCAGGTCCAACACATGGGCCACAATAGATAAATGTCCAACACATGGACTACAGTAGCTAAGTGTCCAACACATGGACCGCAATAGATTACAATAAAAAAACATATATATACACTATTCACTCTTATGTCTCGGTGAATAAAACAAGTCTCATGTCTGTAGTCAACCGATAATCATATTTTATTATAATTTTATACCCACATTATCTATTTTATATGAATAAATATGCCACTAATAATTGTTTTTATCTTTAATTGTAGGTTAATCAAAAATAAAAATCCCAATATCTCTTCTCTCAACAAAGCCCATGAATAAATGAAGAATATATGCAAATACATGAAAGAGCCCAAGCCCAAAGCTAAAGCCAAATGAAAAGGAAATCAGCGGATTGCAAAATGAGGGATATTGGTATCGATGCCAGTATCGATACTTGTATCGATACCAGCATCGATGCTGGTATCGATACCTATGTTGTTCTGTTACAGATCAATGGCTGAAATTTGCTTGTTTTGGATAAGATTTTAATCTAATGGCTCTCATTCACTGATATTTACTATAAATAGGGATAGAGAGTGAGGGGTTGAGGGTGTGAAAATATTTGTAACTTCATTTGGAGAGGAGGGCCACTCTTAATTGAGAAGGCCTTCCAAATTTATAACTTTTGTTACAATTAATAAAATAATTTTTTCACTACTTTAAATATTTCTTCTCTTTGTTGGATGATGAAGATGAAGATGAAAAATTATTTAGAGGTTTGCATTTCTTTTATTTTTCTCTTTTATTTCTTTTTTTATTGCTTATTAGTTTAGATTTATTTCTATGCTTGTAGTTAGATTTTATTTTCTTGTTTAAATAACTAAGAAGCTAAAACCCTCTTGCCTTAGATTTATTTCATGCTTATAGAGTAGATTTATTTTCTTGCATTTAATTCTTATAATTTATTTTGTAGTTTAGATTTTATAATTTATTTTGTAGTTAGATTTTAATTTCTTGCACTATTCACCTTGAGGCTAGAACCTTCTTGGGTTTAGTTTTTCTTTTTGTTTATTTTTATTTATTTTTTGATTCTCCTTTAGGCTTGAACCCTTTAGGGAATTGCCATTTTATTTTCTTATACTATTCACCTTGAGGCTAGAACCCTCTTGGGTTTAGTTTTTCTTTTTGTTTATTTTTATTTTCTTTGATTCGCCTTTAGGCTAGAACCCTCTAGGGAATCATCTTTTTCTAAGAAATGGATTTAATTCTAGATTACCTATATCTTTAATTGAATTCGTCATCTTTACTTTCTTGAATTTTCTTTTTATTCTTGATTTTCCTTTTTGATTCTTGATTTTATTCATCTTTCTTTTTCTCCTTGTGAAAATCATTCATTCTTTGTCACATCCACTCTCACTTACATTTCGTACCGATTTACACACTATCACTTCCACTATCTCTATCTCTCCACAACCACATTCACTCATCACTCCTAATTGTCACGCACACAACATAAGAACCGATTCTAATTTTCTCCTACAAAACACATTCCTTATAGGATCGATAACTTTTTATACTATAACTTGACACGGTTGTGCACTTGTAACATTTTTGGTACATGTTTATGCCACATCAAGGTTTTGGCGCCGTTGCCGGGGAGGGTGCTTAAGTTGGTTTTAATTATTTTGGTTCTTTAACTTGTGTGTTTCTTGTGAAATAATTACTTGGAGATTAAAGATCAATGATTGGAGATTAAGGATTTGGAGATTTGCTTGTGGTAAGTCTTCTTCCTAATATTTTCAATTCCACATCTTTAGCTAGTTTCTCATAATTAGTGACAATTAGGATCTAAAAAAGATTTTATTTTTCGTTGACCATAATAAAATTCTCCCTCCACTTTGACATTGACTAACAAGATAATAAATCCAAACAATTTTCTCCCTTCTCATTTGTCTGATTGTTAACCCTAAAAAAAGATTTTCTTTTTACCATCCTTTTTAGTCGCTTTTAATTCCTAGGGTTGCATTTCATATAGTTAGTAGGAATTAACCAAAATGATTTGAGCATCTTGATTTGGCACACACTTAAAAATATTTTTAAGGGCAAAACCTCATAATCAAGATAAGGTGAGGGATTTCATCACCCTTTTCTTAGCCCAAAAATCATAAATTCCTCACTACACAACCCAAGCCTAATAAAACTCATTAGACGTTGGCCATAAGAAATCAAGCTCAATAAGGAACAAAGAATCTTTATGTGAACCGGTTAAGTTGTTTTGGATTAGTTGGTATCTAAGGCAATGTTTAAGGGTTGCGTAAAGCGCTCTGCAAGGAACGAGGTACTTAATCGATCTCTGATCAACATTTGTTCCTATCCTTACCTGGTTAACTAACCGAGTAAAACTTTTATCTTTTCACTTAAGGAATTTTTGGTCAGGATCTGGTCTAGCTGAGTTAGGCTTAACCCTAGAGTTAGCATGATTGAAAAGTGATTGTTTTTATTTGTTTTTCATTTTTCTTCAAAAAAACTAACTTTTATTTTTTTTCTTTAAAAAAAAGTATAAAAAGAAATTATTTTTGGTGCATGCAAAATGTGGATTAGGGACAATACACATCGACAAATTTATTTTGAACAAATGGCTACTCTACATGTTTTTCAAAATTTATGTTATCTCAATAGGATTGAAATCCCCAATGAAGCTCGGGAGTTTGTAGAGAGCTCATCTCAGTATTCGGTGAATGATCCATTTTTTCTAACCTACAACCCAGGTTGGGCAAGTTACACAAACATTGCATGGAATCAGGGAAACCACTCCGGAACTCAAAACTTCACTCCCTCTTCGACCCAACATTTTCCTAGGGGAAATACAGTTCCTTTCAATTCTCATCCATAATTTCAACAGCCCAGTCTGTCACATCAAAATTAGTCTCCTCATCATCAAGTTGTAACTTACACTCCTCTTGATACAGATCATGATGAACGTCTTAATATTTTGGAAAAAGGTTTTAAAATCATAATTAAGGCCTCCACACTAGCCACAAATATGTTAACTCAAACATCCTACACGATGAACTCCTTTATGCAATCAACCGAACTCATACTTAACTCTAACACTCAAACCATAGCTAGATTAGAAACCCACATTGATCAACTAGCTAGTGCTATAAGTGAAGAAGAGGAAGGAGAAATTCTGAGTCAACCCGTGGTCAATCCTAAGGACACTCAAATGAATGCACTACAGTCAGGAAAACAGGTCGATAATCAGGAAAGAACACCTTTAAGCTAAATTCTTGTTCCAATTCATTCTCCTTCTGATAACTCAATTCAGGAAAGATCAGAGGAAGAAAAGAAGTGTCAGATCCAAGTTTTGAGGAAATTTTTGGTGAGGAGTTGAAAATATTAGTTGAAGCAGATCAGGTTTGTCAAAATAAGGAAATTATGTTAAACAATTGCTGCTTTGAACTAAATTTTGAAGAACTCTTTCTTGATGAACTAAGCTTTTTGGAAAATAAACAACAACCAAATTTTTACACATCAACCATGAATCATGGGGTTGAGGAAATTGTTAAAGAAAATTTGGTTGTTAGAAAACAAACATTCATAAATCAAGAATCTAAGTTCAAAACGCATGACACCAATAATACCTACCTTCCATTGCCACAAGAATTATTGAACACCCTGATATGCTTAGAATTTCATCACATTATTGATTATATCATTTTGAATTTGTTTAAAACCCGGGGAAGAATTTTTAGCAATAAGGTAGGATTCAATGTAGAACATGATCTCTTCATGTTGAATATTTTATTCTATATTGTTTATTTTGTTTATTTCAGCATAATAAAATCTTCTCTTATTTTAGAGTTTCTTGTTTAGTTATAAAAAAGATAAAAAGAAAAAAGAGAAAAAAACGAAAAAAAGAAGAATAAATTTTTGATTCTATCCTCCTCATACCAAAAGTAATTGCAGATTTTTATCAACTGATCAAATGTAAGTACTTTACTTCTTATCTGCTTTACTTTATGCATCATAAAGTTTGCATTGAGGATAATACAAAATTTAGGTGTGGGGGTGGGAATTAGTTTTTTTCTCTCTATTTTACATTTTTAGTTGCATTTTTGTCATTTTTATCTTTTTCCTAAAAAAATTATAAAAATATCATCACTTGCCAAATTGATAGAGTTATGTAATAATTGATTTATTTGATAAATTTTAAATTTTCTAATCTCTAGTTTGTTATTTATTCAAGTTTACCTTTTATGATAGCTCTAAATAAATTTCTTAAGAAATAATTTTCAAAGTAGTATACTTTACTTAAGCCTTAACTTAGATTTTTATTTAAAATAATGGAATTTATGCATGCTTAGCTTAGAGTTAAATTTTTTTTTCAAAGTGTCTTGACTTACATATTTTTTAGAATATATATACATATACAAATAAAAAAAATTTGCAAAAGAAGAGTGCAAAAAATGGGCACCAAAAGAAAAAATAAGAAAGAAAGAAAAAAACTCTTGAATTCAAGGTGATTCTATCTTATAAAGCCTAAGCTGGCCGAGTAATTAAGCCCAATGAGTATTTTCATACTTAATGACCTAAGCCCAATTGGGTTGGGATCCATTGGCCCAAAACTCGTTTAATGGTCGCTTAGAAAGCCCGTTAAAGTAAAAAAAAATCACCAAAGAAGAAAGAGTTAAATAATAATAATAATATAAAAAATAAAAAATAAAAATACTAATAAATATTATATATATATAGTTATATTTGTATATATAGTCTTGGAAAATATTTTAGATCAAGCAACTTGAATATTATTTTAAACAAAGAGTTAGCATGTTCTTTTCAAAACTTTTAAATTAAATTTCTAAGTTTGGCTTGGTTTTGTATTGTTATAATGAGAAGATTTTCTTGGAAGTTTACCATATAATTATATATAAAAACATTTTCTTGAGTGATAACTGGCTTCAATTAGATTGTCTAAAGTTATCAAGTGAATTTAGTTATTTACTGACTTCTTTAATTTGGCAAGTTGACCGAATTTTGTGGGTATAGTCACTGCAAACCCTCACGAGACTACAACTCGTCCACTAGGTTAACCTAGGGGTTTAAAGGCTTGTTGTATGCGCTAAATACAATCGCGATTCCTACGAAAGTGAGTTAGGTTTTCTTTTCTTTTTTCTTTCTTTGCTAGAGGACTAGCAAAAGTTTAGGTGTGGGGATATTTGATAATCACATTTTATTATAATTTTATACTCTTATTATCTATTTTATATGAATAAATATACCACTAATAATTATTTTTATCATTAATTGCAGGTTAATCAAAAATAAAAAGCCTAATATCTCTTCTCTCAACAAAGCCCATGAATTAATGAAGAATATATGCAAATACATGAAAGAGCTCAAGCCCAAGTCCAAAAGCCCAAAGCCAAACCCAAATGAAAGAGGAAATCAGCGGATTGCAAAAGGAGGGATATGGGTATCGATGCCAGTATCGATAACAGCATCGATACCCGTATCGATACCAACATCGATGCTGGTATCGATACCTATGTCGTTCTGTTACAGATCAATGGCTAAAATTTGCTTGTTTTGGATAAAATTTTAATCTAATGGCTCTCATTCACTGATGTTTACTATAAATAGGGGTAGAGAGTGAGGGGTTGAGGGTGTAAAAATTTTTGTAACTCTATTTAGAGAGGAGGGCTACTCCTAATTGAGAAGGTCTTCCAAATTTATAACTTTTGTTACAATTAATAAAATAATTTTTTTTACCAATTTAAATATTTCTTCTCTTTGTTGGATGATGAAGATGGAGATGAAGAATTATTAGGAGGTTTGCATTTCTTTTATTTTCTCTTTTATTTCTTTTTTATTGCTTATTAGTTTAGATTTATTTCTATGCTTGTAGTTAGATTTTATTTTCTTGTTTAAATAGCCAAGAGGCTAGAACCCTCTTGCCTTAGATTTATTTTATGCTTATAGAGTAGATTTATTTTCTTGCATTTAATTCTTGTAATTTATTTTGTAGTTTAGATTTTATAATTTATTTTGTAGTTAGATTTTAATTTCTTGCACTATTCACCTTGAGGCTAGAACCCTCTTGGGTTTAGTTTTTTTAATTTTCTTTGATTCGCCTTTAGGCTAGAATCCTCTAGGGAATCGCCATTTTATTTTCTTATACTATTCACCTTGAGGCTAGAACCCTCTTGGGTTTAGTTTTCCTTTTTGTTCATTTTTATTTTCTTTGATTCGTCTTTAGGCTAGAACCCTCTAGGAAATCACCTTTTTCTAAGAAGTGGATTCAATTCAAGATTACCCATATCTTTAATTGTATTCGTCATCTTTACTTTCTTGAATTTTCTTTTTATTCTTGATTTTCCTTTTTGATTCTTGATTTTATTCATCTTTCTTTTTCTCTTTCTTTTTCTCCTTGTGAAAATCATTCATTCTTTGTCACATCCACTCTCACTTACATTTCGTACCGATTTACACACTATCACTTCCACTATCTCTATCTCTCAACAACCATATTCACTCATTACTCCTAATTGTCATGCACACAACATAAGAACTGATTCTAATTTTCTCCTACAAAACACCTTCCTCGTGGGATCGATAACTTTTTATACTATAACTTGACACGGTTGTGCACTTGCAACATTTTTGGTACATGTTTATGCCGCATCATCAACTCATGTGCAAAATTCTCAGTATTTAACAACCCTAAATAACCCAAAAATCTTGCCATCCACACGAACTGTAAAACCCCATATTTTTGGTTATGAAGATATGTGAATTTATTAGTGATGAATAATTTTTATTGTGATAAATAGCTTGAAGTCATGGATATTCTTGATAACAAGTTATTAGAGATGTTTGAGTGTATATGTGTAGAGTTTTGTGCATGGGTGATTGCAGATAATCAAGACATGCACGAAATTGGATTTTTTGTCTGCTCAGTCGACTTATCAGTCGACCAATGAGTCGACTGATGAGTCGACCCATGACTCGACTGACGGGTTAATTTTGGATTTTCTTTTAGTTTACGGGTCTGTTCGGTTTTGTATCGGGTCTGTCCGCTCATATATGATATCTCCTACTCAAGAACACCTTCAGAAATCAAAACCCTAGCCCCCATCTCTCCCTCTCAAACCCTAGCTCGGATTTTTGATGTTTTGGAGGAGTTCTCGAAGGAGTTTGCACAGGATTTCGTGCAGTGCAGCGGAGGAGATCACGCTTTGGTAGATCCAGGAGTTTGTGCATCATATCAGAGGCGAGTAACATCTCGCCCAGCCCTCACCCACTGTTTGTATAGTTTCTATGAGTTTTTATTTCAAATTTTTGAGCCTAAAACATATTTTGTATATAAACATAGATGTTTTACATTCTAAGCTACAAGATCTATATTTTTTAGTTAGTAAAAAAGCTCACCAACGTTTTTGTAATATAGATCCAAATCTGGAATTATTCTTAAATATGGGTTTCATGTGATTTAATGTTTTCAACACGTTTTTAAACATGAAGAAATATGTTTAGGGTTTTAATGCAAAATAATACATGTAAATCTTTTTTTTCTGTTGGTATACATGTGTTAGAATTGAATATATATTGCTGGACATGAACAAAGAGAACCTTAGTTTTTATCAATTTTCGCAGTTAATCATCGTAAGTAGAAAACTGGGGATTTTCTGCTCAGTCGACTAATGAGTCGACTCATGAGTCGACTTATGAGTCGAATGATGAGTCGACTAATGAGTCGATTGACGGGAAAGTGTTCAGTTTTGTGTTTTGTCTGGTCGACCAATGAGTCGACCAATCCTAGTCGACACATGAGTTGACTGATGAGGTGTTTTACAGATTTTTGATCTGTTTGAGTTTCTTTTCAGGGTCGCCTCGATTATTTGACTCTAGTTTATAATGTTAGTGATTTATCTGTACATGTGAGTTGACTTTTGACACAAGTATCGATCCGCACACCGAGGCACGTGTGACATGAGTCTATGTGTATCTTTTGTGTATATATGTATCATCGACACTTACACTTTGCATAATTTATATTTAGTCCTCGTGTTGGACATACATTTTACTCAGTCCTCGTGTTGGACATTCTTTTCATTCGGTCCATGCGTTGGACATTGGTTACATTTAGTCCATACGTTGGACATTGGTTATATTTAGTCCATGCGTTGGACATTGGTTACATTTAGTTCATGTGTTGGACATTGGTTATATTTAGTCCATTGGTTATATTTAGTCCATGCGTTGGACATTGGTTACATTTAGTCCATGCGTTGGACATTGGTTATATTCAGTCCATGCGTTGGACCTTGGTTATATTCAGTCCATGCGTTGGTCACTCATTACTTTCAGTCCATGTGTTGGACGTTTACTTCATGTAGTCCATGTGTTGGACATTTAATCTATATAGTCTATGTGTTGGACACTTAATCGTTTTTCTCATATGACACTCATGTGAGTTCGACATGACACTATGTTTGGAAGTAGAGATGGGTTTTGTATTCTTTTAAGTTATTTCTTCTTGCATTAGATTTTAGGTTTGGTATTTAGGGATTTACAATCTGAGCTACATGGTATATACATGAGGGTTTTTTTATTTGGATTATTTCGCTCGACGTACCTATGCTCGTGTTGTAACTTCCTAAATACTAAAATCCTCTTATACCTAGGTACTTACAATCTGAGCTACATGGTATATACATGAGGGTTTCTTTGTTTGGATTATTTCGCTCAACGTACTTATGCTCACATTGTAATTACCTAAATAGGATTTATGATTTTATATATATGTTATAACTGTATTTTCTGTATACAACGAGCCCTTTTCCTTTGGAGTTGGTTGTGATGTTGCTCGCTAGCTCTTTGACGCTCGTTGTCCCTCCCCCTTTTAGGTAACGAGCCAGGAGCCCGGAGAGTCGCAGGTTGATGGTGATGTACTTTCAGCTATTCTATTATAGTTATAGTTTACTTTTGAGCTCCACTGTAGGTTTTGTTTAGACATTTTGAGAGTTTGTTCTAGAAGTTGTAAAGGTTGTGTGCCTTATTTCTTTTTATTCAGACATTTGTATTTGAGACTTGTTGAGAAGTTCCAGATTATTCACTTCAAACATTGACTTGTACTTTAGTATGTTAGATGATGAAGTATTAATTTGATCTCTGTTATTTCATCAGTTGACTCTTGTATTATCTTTTACTTGCTTTTGTACCTACACCTATTATTTGACTCTACTAGAGAGATAGTGATTGTGATGGTGAAACATGTTATTGCACGATGTGGTGAATGGCAGGTTTAATATTCTTAGTTTTACCTTGGACTGCAGCCTTGTGTGAACCCAGGGGCGTCACAGTTGGTATCAGAGCTCTAGTTCCAGTATCCTTAGGATCATCCTATGTCGAGTCGTGGAGCTAGGATAGAGTTTCTTAGGATTCATGTATAGAGTCCGATAAGAATTCCCTAGTATGAGTGAGGACGATATATGCGTATATCTTAAAAATTTAAATTTTTTTTATGATAACTATTTTTGTTTAAAGTATTTGTGTGAATACTGTATGTTGTGAAAATCGTATGGTGATACGTTATGTATGTATATCTATTTTGACTCATGAACTCTTTTTGTTATATGCTCAGATGTCAGAATATGATATGCCACGTACTCAGAGATCTAGACAGGCTGAACCACAACAAACTTCATACGAGCCACATCAGACACCACCTGAGCCGTAGCAGGTTCCCCAGTACCTGATAGATCTTATGGCTCCCCTAGTCACTAGGATAACAGTAATCGAGGAGCTTATGGCGAATCCTATTACACCACCACCACCAGTAGTTGAAACCGCCATTTCTTAGGAAAATGGGACGGCTAAGTTTCAGAAGGACAAGGAAGGGAGTGCTAAGAGAGGGCACACCGGAGACAAGGGTAAGAACATGAGACCCTTGTCTGGACCTCAGCAGCAGCAGCATGGTCCTCATAAGAAGGGATCCCAATAGGATCAGAGAGCACGTCAGCAACGCAAGTTCCGGGGAACTTGTTTTAATTGTCGTAAGGTCGGACACAAGGTATTAGAGTGCCGCAGTGCACCAACAAGAGCTCAGAAGGGAAATAGTCTGAATCAGCAATAGTAGAAACTTGAGGGGAAGGTTCTAGCAGTTCAGGAGGTTCCCCAGGGGCAGATTATCCTATATTCTCTAGCACCAGCAGCAGAGCAGTCTTTAGCCACCTGCAGAGTATATGCAGTAGTTCCGCATGATCATGGAGCAAGCAAATCAGTTGTGGAGGGTACGTTCCTCATGAACCCTTTTTCCCGCCCGTATTCTTTTCGATTCGGGAGCTTCGTGTTCTTTCATTTTGTATGCTTTTATGACTAGACTGCAAATCGTAGATCAGCCTCTAGACATTCCATTATTAGTTTTCCATCCCTTTAGGTAAGGTATCGCTTCTGGAGAGTGTTTGTAGGATGTGTATTATTAGTCTAGATGAGTCGGAGTTTGTCATAGATTTGATAGTGTTGCATGTGCCCGAGTTCGATGTCATCCTTGGTATGGATTGGTTACCTTCCTACCATGTTAGTATTGACTGCTTTAAGAAGATAGTCAATTAGTGAGCATCCGATGGGTCCGAGTTGATTGTAGCAACCTCTCAGTGCAACCATTTTGCGGAGTCATTTCTGGCGCACATCGAGGAGGTGATGCGACAGGATCAGGGTGTTGATTTATTAGAGACTAGAGTTGTCTCAGAGTATCAGGATGTCTTTTAGGACATACCTAGGTTACCTCCTGTGTGAGAGGTTGAGATTTATATTGAGTTGAAGCCGGGCACAGCCCTGATATCCCACACACCCTATAGCATGGCGCCAGCTGAGATGAGGGAGCTTCAGGCCCAGTTGGACGAGTTATTAGCTTAGGGTTTTATTCGTCGGAGTCATTCTCCGTGGGGCGCACCGGTCCTCTTCGTGAAGAAGAAGGACGGTAGTATGAGGTTGTGCATTGATTATAGGGAGTTGAACAAGGTCACTATCCGGAATAGGTACCCATTACCTAGGATTGATGACTTGTTCGACTAGTTGCAGGGAGCGCAGTTCTTCTTGAAGATTGATCTTCGTTCTGGTTATCATCAGTTGTGGGTTCGGAAGATGGATATCTCCAAGACCGCTTTTCTTACTTGATATGGATCTTTCGAGTTCATGGTCATGCCATTTGGACTGACCAATGCACCCGTGGTATTCATGGACTTGATGAACCGGGTTTTTCATCCCTTCTTAGATCAGTTCGTGATTGTTTTTTTTTTGACAACATCCTCATTTATTCGAGATCGGAGGCAGACCACGAGGAGCATCTACGATTAGCTTTGAGGACTCTGTAGGAGCATCAGTTATATCCCAAGTTTAGCAAGTGTGAATTTTGGCTTTCAAAAGTCAGATTTCTCGGCCATGTCATCAGTAAAGAGGGCATAGCAGTGGACCCGGCTAAAGTTACAGCAGTTCTTGATTGGGAACCACCAAAGACGGTGACAGTGATTCGTAGCTTCTTGGGCTTAGCCGGTTATTACAGGAAGTTCATTCAAGAATTCTCAAAGATTTCGATGCCACTTACGGGTGTACAGTTTATTTGGAGTGTGGAGTGCCAGAAGGCCTTTGATATTTTGAAGACTAAGTTGATTTCAGCACCGGTTTTAACTTTTCCGAGCAGCGACAGGATGTTCGTCGTCTATGCAGATGCATCATTAGCAGGAGTAGGAGACGTCTTGATGAAGACTCAGAGGGTAGTAGTATATATCTCACGGCAGTTAAGGGTACATGAGCAGAACTATCCCACTCATGATTTGGAGTTAGCAACAGTAGTATTTGCATTGAAGTAATGGAGACACTACTTGTATGGAGTGTAGTTTGAGTTGTTCACAAACCACCAGAGTCTGAAGTATCTTTTCTCTCAGAAGGAACCTAACTAGAGATAGAGGAGATGGATTGAGTTTCTCAATGACTACGAGTTCACGATTTAGTATCATCCGTGGAAGGCGAACGTCGTAGCAGATGTTTTAAGCAGGAAACGTCAACATCGGGTTTCAATTTCGAGATGCTCATTGCATAGAGATCTTCTCACTCTTAGCCAGTTTGATTTTTAGACCAGAAATTTATGGAACCAGTGCATTTTTGGGAGCTGTGTCAGTGCAGCCATCTTGGAGTAACGGAGTTATCATAGCTCAGTTGGAAGACTCTTGGATTCAAATCTGAAAGAAGGAGATTACCAAATAGCCTAAGACTAATTAGGCCATTGGGACATATGGAGGTCTATGGAAGAAGGATAGGCTATTTATGCCAGGTAGTGCAGAGCTTAAGAGGGAGTTATTAGATGAAGCACATCGTACTCGGTACACGGTACATTCAAGGACCACTAAGATGTACAAAGACCTAAAGAGACACTTTTGGTGGAGTGATATGCGTAGAAAGATTTTAAGACTATGTAGCTAAGTGTCTTACCTATTAGCAAGTGAAGGTGGAACATCAGGGAATAGCATGAACACTTCAGCCTTTACCCATTTCGGAGTAGAAGTGGGCGGATATTTCTATGGACTTAATCGTAGGGTTGTCGAAGTCGAAGGAAGAGAATGATTCTGTTTGGGTGATAGTGGATAGACTAATGAAGTCAGCACATTTTATTTCCAGTGAAGACTAACTATACAGCTGAGACGTATGCGAGGATATTTATTCAGGAGATTATTCGACTTCATGGAGTTCTAGATACGATGGTATCGGATTGAGGTTCAGCGTTCATTCCACATTTTTGGAAGGGTTTCTAGGATTCGTTTGGCAACAGATTTATCTTACAATAGTGTATTCCATCCACAGATGGATGATCAGACGGAGAGAGTAAATCAGATATTAGAGGACACGTTGCAGTCATTAAGCGATAATTGGTATGGCCCCGTATGAAGCATCGTACGTGAAGTCTTGTAGATCGCTTATATGTTGGGTAGAGCCGGAGGATAGTTTAATGCTTGGGCCAGAGCTTATGAGACAGATTACTGAGAAAGTAACATTGATTAGAGAACATATTCTAGCCGCTCAGAGTCGGCAAAAGAGCTATGCAGATAAGAGATGAAGACCTTTGGAGATTCAAAATTTGAAGAGTTAGTTATGCTGAAAGTATCGTCTGTGAAAACGTTTAGCGATTCGGAAGGCGGGGAAAGCTTGAGCTGAGATGTATTGAACCGTTCCGGAGATTTAGCTTCGGGATGATTTGACTACGATTGAAATCCTAGTTTGTATACTTGCTAGAGAAGACAAGAGATTTAGAAACAAGTTGTTTTCCTTTGGTAAAAATTCAGTGGAACCGAAGAGGCGTTGAGGAGATTTCTTAGGAACGCGAAGAGGACATGCATCGCGACTATCCACACATGTTTGAGCAGGTAAATTAAAAATTTGGTACGATTTATATATGGCTTATAGATTCAATTTCGGCGATGTTTATACTTAACGCTAAAATGAGGGTATTACCACTTATCTCCTAAGTACTCAGAACATATGGTATATATATGAGGGATTCTTTGTTTGGATTTTTCGCTCGATGTACTTGTTCCATTTAGTTAGGAGTTAAGTGGGGGTATTTATATTTTAGATGGTTAAGTGTAGACATCGAAGATGGTTTTCTTTTGAGAACGTGAAGATGCTATGTAGCAATACTTCCTGCATTTATTGAGGAAGTGAATTGATTTATGTGCATGAGTATTTGTGTGACTATATTTAGATTTAACGCTAGAATGATGATATTTCTGCTCAATTCTTAACCTTTTGGAACATATGGTATATATATAGGGGGTTCCTTGTTTGGATTTTTCGCCCGACGTACTAGTTCCATTTGATTAAGGGTTGAGTGGGAATATAGTCATCCTGGATTATTAAAAATAAATATCGTTATATGCTTGTCTAGAGTAATATTATTTGTTTGAGTATGATTTCTAAATTTTGAGGACGAAATTCTTTTAAGGGGGGAAGAATGTAAAACCCCGTATTTTTGGTTATGAAGATATGTGAATTTATTGGTGATGAATAATTTTTATTGTGATAAATAGCTTGAAGTCATGGATATTCTTGATAACAAGCTATTAGAGATGTTTGAGTGTATATGTGTAGAGTTTTGTGCATGGGTGATTGCAGATAATCAAGACATGCACGAAACTGGATTTTTTGTCTGCTCAATCGACTTATCTGTCGACATATCAGTCGACCAATGAGTCGACTGATGAGTCGACCTATGAGTCGATTGACAGGCTGGTTTCAGATTTTCTTTTAGTTTGCGGGTCTGTTCGGTTTTGTATCGGGTCTGACCGCTCATATATGATATCTCCTACCCGAGAACACCTTCAGAACTCAAAACCCTAGCCCCTATCTCTCCCTCTCAAACCCTAGCTCGGATTTTTGACGTTTTGGAGGAGTTCTCGAAGGAGTTTGCATGGGATTTCGTGCAGTGCAGTAGAGGAGATCGCGCTTTGGCAGATCCAGGAGTTTGTGCATCATATCAGAGGCGAGTAACATCTCGCCCAGCCCTCACCCACTGTTTGTATAGTTTCTATGAGTTTTTATTTCGAATTTTTGAGCCTAAAACATATTTTGTGTATAAACATAGATGCTTTACATTCTAAGCTGCAAGATCTATATTTTTCAGTTAGTGAAAAAGCTCACCAACATTTTTGTATTATAGATCCAGATCTGGAATTAGTCTTAAATATAGGTTTCATGTGATTTAATGTTTTCAACACGTTTTTAAACATGAAGAAATATGTTTAGGGTTTTAATGCAAAATAATACCTGCAAATCTTTCTTTTCTGTTGGTATACATGTGTTAGAATTGAATATATATTGCTAGACATGAACAAAGAGAACCTTAGTTTTTATCAATTTTCGCAGATAATCATCGTAAGCAGAAAACTGGGGATTTTCTGCTCAGTCGACTAATGAGTCGACTCATGAGTCGACTTATGTGTCGACTGATGAGTCGACTAATGAGTCGACTGACGGGAAAGTGTTCAGTTTTGTGTTTTGTCTGGTCGACCAATCCTAGTCGACACATGAGTCGTCTTATAAGGTGTTTTACAGATTTTTGATCTGTTTGAGTTGTTTTTCGGGGTCGCCTCGATTATCTTACACTAGTTTTTAATGTTAGTGATTTATCTGTACATGTGAGTTGACTTTTGACACAAGTATCGATCCGCACACCGAGGCACGTGTGACATGAGTCTATGTGTATCTTTTGTGTATATATGTATCATCGACACTTACACTTTGCATAATTTATATTTAGTCCTCGTGTTGGACATACATTTTACTCAGTCCTCGTGTTGGACATTCTTTTCATTCGGTCCATGCGTTGGACATTGGTTACATTTAGTCCATACGTTGGACATTGGTTATATTTAGTCCATGCGTTGGACATTGGTTACATTTAGTCCATGCGTTGGACATTGGTTATATTCAGTCCATGCGTTGGACCTTGGTTATATTCAGTCCATGCGTTGGACACTCGTTACTTTCAGTCCATGTGTTGGACGTTTACTTCATGTAGTCCATGTGTTGGACATTTAATCTATATAGTCTATGTGTTGGACACTTAATCGTTTTTCTCATATGACACTCATGTGAGTTCAACATGACACTATGTTTGGAAGTAGAGATGAGTTTTGTATTCTTTTAAGTTATTTGTTCTTACATTAGATTTTGGGTTTGGTATTTAGGGATTTACAATCTAAGCTACATGGTATATACATGAGGGTTTCCTTGTTTGAATTATTTCGCTTGATGTACCTATGCTCGTGTTATAACTTCCTAAATACTAAAATCCTCTTATACCTAGGTACTTACAATCTGAGCTACATGGTATATACATGAGGGTTTCCTTGTTTGGTTTATTTCGCTCGACGTACTTATGCTTATATTGTAATTACCTAAATAGGATTTATGATTTTATATATATGTTATAACTGTATTTTCTGTATACAACGAGCCCTTTTCCCTTGGGGTTGGTTGTGATGTTGCTCGCTAGCGCTTTGACGCTCGTTGTCCCTCCCCTTTTTAGGTAACGAGCCAGGAGCCCGGAGAGTCGCAGGTTGATGGCGAGGCACTTTAGCTTCAGCTATTCTATTATAGTTATATTTTACTTTTGAGCTCCACTGTAGGTTTTGTTTAGACATTTTGAGAGTTTGTTCTAGAAGTTGTAAAGGCTGTGTGTCTTATTTCCTTTTATTCACACATTTGTATTTGAGACTTGTTAAGAAGTTCCAGATTATTCACTTCAAACATTTACTTGTACTTTAGTATGTTAGATGATGAAGTATTAGTTTGATCTTTGTTATTTCATCAGTTGACTCTTATATTATCTTTTACTTGCTTTTGTACCTACACCTGTTATTTGACTCTACTAGAGAGATAGTGATTGTGATGGTGAAACATGTTATTGCACGGTGTGGTGCATGGCAGATTTGATATTCTTGATTTTACCTTGGACTGCAGCCTTGTGTGAACTTAGGGGCGTCACACAAACATATGCACAACTGAATAGTGCAGAAAACTGACTCGCGGTCAACCGTCGTGCCTACCCTGGTCGACTGTACAGAGAGCAGGAACTTCCTGTTCTTCTGTGCTCCCTAGCGGTCGACCGCTGAGCCAAGCCCGGTCGACTGTAGCGTCCAGCACGGTCGATCGCGATCAAAACAAACACAAACCCTGAACTTGTGCACGCTACTTGGTCGACCGCTACGCCCACCACGGTCGACCGCACAGAAGCAGAAACTATTTTCTAGTTTCTGTTCAATGTGGTTTTGATCTCAAACTTCATGTGTGATGTTTATATATATATGTAACCCTATACATGTGATTTAGCATATCTGGAACATGAGATAAACAATCTAATTGCTATAGACAAACGAAACAATTTAAAACATGCATATTCATGTCAAAACCTTCGAAAACAATTATTTTTCTTTCAAAACTCTTATTTTAAAAATATTTTTAGATCTAGATTTGTATTAAGAAATTCGTGAGTGATCTTATTAACTGAAAACTTGTTCTCTTTGCAATATACAATAATAAGATCTATATTTATACATAAACTAGCATGTTAGGCTCACAAATCACAAGAAAACAATTATTAAAAAGCATTTAAATACTGGGTGAGGGATTGGGCGAGATGAAACTCGCCTGAGGGGTGTTGATGAACTCCCAAAAATGTGTGAGAATGATCCCTCGATGCTAAACGCCGCAAATCTCGCCTTCTCCTCGATTTTCACCTCATGAAATTCTCCCGAGAACTCAAGTTTAGGGCTAGGGTTTGTGAGAGAAGGAGATGAAACTCTCCCGAGAACTCAAGTTTAGGGCTAGGGTTTGGAACTCAGAAGAAAATGGGTGATTTTCGTGTAAAAACATGCATATATATATATATGACAGCAAACCCGAATAACTACAGCCCAAAACCGGAAACCCGAAACTGAAAAACACAGTCTGACTAGAAACATACTCTTCGGTATTTTGGCTGTAACTTTCGTATCCGACCTCAGAATAAGGTGATTATAGACTTGTTAGAAAGCTACTGAAGAGACTTACAACTTAGGTATTTTTCACCTTTCCAGATTCTGACTTCATCGGTGTATAAAATATAAAAACTCTTAATTGGTCATTATTCCCAGATTTTCAATCTTGACCTTTGTGCATGTTTTGTGCATTTGCACTCATATATTCACAAATATACGTTAAATTGATCTCAAATCAATTCCTATTATATTCAAACATCAAAATATATTATTTTCACCATATAACATATTTATCACCATTTATCACAATATATACAAATTTACGAGGTTTTACAGGTGGTATTTTTTAATGTCACAATATTTCTTACAACTCTAAAATTTTAAGGTTATTTTTCTGCAGTTATTAAAACTATAGATTAATTTTTAAATAATTTAAATTTAAGTGGTCTACCAATAGTTTTCAGATTTGATGTGTACTGGTTATAAATTTTAAAATTTTAGAGTTTTTTTTTTATTTTTAAATTTTAAAAGAGTTTTTTCTATAACTTTTGTAACTTTGAGCTTAATTTCGGTAAATTTTAAATTTTTAGGTGCATGAGGGTAATCTCTTGAATTTATCTTTTGTTGTTTACAAATTTAAATTTTTTATAATTTTAGGGTTGTTTTTTATAATTTGAACTTTTATAGGAGTTTCTATAATTTTTGGAACATTGAGTGTGTTAATTGAAATTTTTAAATTCTTCGGAGGCTGTTGTTAATTTCTTAATTTTATGTTTGTTATTTTAAGTTTTAAAATGTTAGAAATTTTAAGGTGAGAAATATTTAAAATAGTGAAGGGTAATATTGACCATGGAAAGATTTTCCCGAACTTGTACTTTTAAAGGGAGTATGATTTAAATCTACTGGTCTGTGAGAAATCATCTTATTATAGGGTTTGACCTATATTTTGGATTGTTATTTGGAATCATTATAAATGAAAATTAAAAATTTGGGTTGCTTTGGGAACCCCAAAGCGGCTTTGTCTAAACTAACTAATTTTATGAGTCTCACTCTTTTTTGAAGCTTATTCATTACATGATGAGAAAACTGATTATGAGCAAAAATATTTCTGGTTATTTTGATCAATCTATATGACAAAATTAACTAATGTATATGCACGCTTACAGGGACTAGAAAAGCAAACACATATTATGATAGCTAACTAGCATGCAAATATAGTATTTCACAGAAATAACCTTTAAAATAGTGTCATTCTATAAAAATCACCTTTGGTTTTCAATTTATACATAAACCATATTTAAAGTGATTTTTTGTTGCAACCAATCATCTAGGCCAACTTTTAAGTCAAGTGCTTTTGGTTTTGAACTTTTAAGTCAAGTTTTTTATTTTTTTATTTTGTTGTAGTAGTTAGTTTTCAAAAACCAAGTATATTGGAGAGATGGTCCTTAACTAGGCTAGCTGGGGTCAATTACCAAAAAAAATTAACTAAAGAATAAGTCCATATGGTTGATTGTGACAAATAATACTTTAAATATGGCTTATATATAAATAAAAAACAAAACATCATTTCTATAGACTGACTCTATGTTAAAATTGCTTTCTATAAAAAAACCCAAAATTTTCTATAGCCTATCAAATTTTTTTTCCACAATTAGTTCTCTAGTTAGTTATCCTAAGCATGATCATTTTAAGCACAAAAAAGCAATTCAAAATAAAAAATAAATTAAACTAGTTCTATCTAATTATATAATTACTATAAGAATTAGCTACTAATATTGCAAATTAAAAATAAAGAATTAAAATATGAAAGGAGATAAGTCTAAACTACAAAATAAGATAATAAAAAAGTAAAAAAATCTACACTACAAAGCATAAACTAAAAGAGCAAGAAAATATATCTACATGACAAAGCATAAAAGAAATCTACACTACAAAGAACTAAATCTACACCAAAGATGAAATAAAATCCTAAACATGCAAATCTAAAATAAAGAAATAAAAGAGAAAAATAAAAACTTACATTGAAGAGGTTGACTCCTTTTAAAGCAAATCTTTATCTTCATCAACAAAAGGGAAGAAGAACAAAATTTAAAAAAAAATATTTTTATATTTATTACAAGCTAAAGTTTATAAATTTGGATGATCTTCTCAATTAAGAGTATTCCTCCTCTAAATGGAGTTTATAAAAGTTTATATATCCCCAACCCTTACTCTTTATCCCTATTTATAGCCTACAACAATCAATCACAGCTCTTGGATCAAACTTATGCTCTAACAAAATCGAAATCACTCATTGATCATTTTTGTTGCAAACTAGTCAATTCGCTCATCGATTAGCTAATTCATTAGTGAATTGATTAGTTTCCAATAGATTTCTAACAAACTTTATTAACTCAAATTCTTTTGGGCTTTTGCGCTTATAAATGGTTAGAATATACTAAATCTCCGCCTAAGTCTAAGAAGTGAACGCATATGGGTTAAACACTTCATATGTGCCTAAGGGCAAGCCCACGTTAAAGCCCACCCAAACAATGGCAAAATTCACCTAAGCCTCATGCGAACTTCGCCTCAAAGACCTACATGGACCACCTCATCCACACTCCAAGGGATGTGGGTTGTCCACATTCTGGCAAAGTTCGCTAGAACGAACTTCACCAAAAGCTACTTAGCGAGCTTCACCCAAAGCTATTTAGCGAACTTCACCCAAAGTTGCTCAGCTAGCTTCACCCAAAATTGGTCAACGAACTTCGTCTTTGATTGTTATAGGTGAACCTGGCCATTGACAGTTTCAAGAGCTATTTTTGTAAAAACGGTTCTTCTCATTATATCCTAAGTTAATAGCCCACTTAATTCATATTTAATAGCTTCCCTCTCTCTCTCTCTCTCTCTCTCTCTCTCTCTCTCTCTCTCTCTCTC